>JAJJWW010003790.1:0-65125 GCA_023531295.1 Papaver armeniacum | reverse complement strand
TGATTTGATTGTGATTTTGATATACATAGAGAGAATTTCAGATCTGATTTTTAGGCTTCGATATCTTTCATGACAGAGAGGCTAAAGATATTTGAGCCAAAACTTTTGAACTTATAAGGAAAACAGATATACCCGTTTATATCAGGGCAATGTTTCAACCGTCGATTTATTTTCATAATTTGATTGAACGGTTCTAACGTACCTTATGCCTGACCGTGTTTCCTGACGGGTATAATAATCACAGATGATGCTGATGGTGTATATAGGGTTGGGATAAAGTGCAACTACAAACATTATTGAGTTACTTCGGTTCCATAGCTGCCCCAATTAGTGCACTTGAAAGGCCAAAATGGGACACCAAGAGGAAGATTTGGGATAAAGGTGAAAGCATCTCCGGTAGTTGGTGTGAATACAATAATTCCTACTCCTTGGCAGCTAACAGTTTTGACTCTATAGACAGTAATAAACCGCTTTCCGCTCAGTATGGTATGAGTTAGTTGGTCCCTGAACTTGGATTTGTATGACAGATTTGACTCGTCGATTGCTAATTATCATTCACGATTCTCTGTTTTGCTACACTTATAGTTCCACCTGGTTTCCATATGTACGAGGGAGCATCTGAGCATCTGGATCCGCCTGATTCAACCGATCCAAGAACAAGAAACTAGACATTTCGCCACAATTTTGGTGTTTGCAGTCGTTGCCCATGTTTTATCTTGCAAGAGATAGTACAACCCTGAAACTCGTTGTTTGTACTTGAATAGTATTAATTGTATGCTTGACAATAAACTGAAAGAAGTTGGGAGCATCCCTTATTCTTCATATCCCAGAAAAATTCCATCCATACCGTATGGCATTCATAAGTGCAGAGACCATATGTATAAGTGAAAAATTCCATTGCAACCTTAATGTAGCCACGAGTTAATAGTTCCTACTCGGACAAACCAACTGACCAAGAGCTAGCTTTGTGGCTTCTTCGACACATGTGTTCCTTGAACATAGTGTAGACAAGACCGAGTGTTACTTTTCTTGTAAGATTTACATTGGTCGAACTCAAGATCTTAATCCTTTTTGTGTAAGTTGAATCTTGAACAAATGAATGTTAAAACTTGAATGATTATTTGTGTGCAAGTTTAATTTGATTTGAATTTGGTTCTCACTTGAGTTTGATATGATTGTCATTTGAGTTCTAGTTTTAGTTTTCATTTGATTTCATTTATATTTTCATTTGAGTTTTATTTGAGATTTAGTCGGATTCGAGTCAGGGCTAGACAGCCATTCTGAATCTATTTTGTTTCAATATTAAGATTTATGTTTAGGACTGATTATGCGTCAGTCATAACTCATGTGACCGTTAAAGTCGAGTCAAAGCAGCTGACCCTTTTGGCGGTGACAAAGCAAGTCATAGATACGAGTTATATGACTTGCTTTGTCGGTCGTAACTGCTATTTTCCACTAATGCTCGGAATATGAGAATGTCTCGATTATGGTTTGAATGAGATTCAATGGATGTCATTAGAGCCCTTTCAGATCCTTCATTGGTGCTATGGAAATTAAGAGTGTCTTTGGGATAATTGCTCAAGGTTTTATATACGATCCAGTTCAGTACTCTTACGGTAGCTGATTTCATTGGCTAAATGGGGAGCATATTGAAGTTCTAGATGGTGGGCGGAGCCACCATCTTCAAGCTTTGGGTATTGATAGATCATATCTGTCTACCTATATATTTCGATGATAAGCTGTAACATGTTTATTCGGTTTTTGTTTTCTTTTCTCGTTCTTTTCTTATGAGGTTTTGGCTTAGTCCCCCTCTTCTTTTGCTTGTGAGCTTAGCCAAAAAAAAAAAAAAAAATGGCTCATTAAACCATAAACATGAATCTTTTAAGATTTGAGTGGGACATTACAAAATGGGATCAAGATTTTCATTACCCCCACTAACTAGCTCATTGCTAACAGTAATATCAGCAGTTGATATCCCACTGTTAAATCCAGCATATCCCAAGACCTGAGATGCAAACAGTAGTATTAGTGAGCCAAAAGTGTGGAAGATATGGATCCTCGACAACATATTATACATCCAAAAGAATAGATCAACACCTCCACTTACCGCAGTTGATAAACAACCCCACCCCTTCTATCACCAGCTCCCGGCACTCTAGTTTTTAATACTTTAGGAAATTATGAAGCATCTAAATATACAAAAAGCATTACAGAGGAGAATCCGTTGTATTTTGTTAAGTAATTTGTACATACATATAAGCAGACTAGTGTGTATGAATTTGCTTTAAAATTTCAATTTGCACTCCTTTAAGAATTTAAATGAATATGATTCCACAAGAACAAGATCATTTAAAATACAAACATCTTCATTATCAAAATAATTCCGAATAGATTTTCAGACAGCAATTTCTTCGTAAGCATACAGATATTCCTTTGGGTAGATCTTGATTTACAGTCTCCATTAGATTCATTCTCATCAAATGATAGATTATTTTCCTGGTGGTAGTCATTGAGGTTTGCATGAACGGGTCTCCACATTCTTCTTCCTACTTCATCAATCAAAACATTTACCACCCATCTTTTATCAATTGCCTGCTGTTTCCGTGAACAGCTTGAAGTAATTTTTTCAATGTACACCTATAAAATTCATCACAATTTAAGCTTCAAAATTATATTATAGTGTAAGGAACGAAAAGAAATTTGTATAGAGAAATAACATTTATACCTAAGTGGAGATGAGAAAACAAAATCCAGTTCCTTACCTGTGGATTATAGACATAGCAATTGTCGAAAATGCAAACACTTCCTAGAATTTCCACCTTTTCCTTCACGTTCACTTTGTTCTTCACAATTCATTACCTTCTTATACGGTGTTGCTCGAAAGTTTAACAAGAGGCCGAGGAGTGACAGAACGCATGGAACTAGAATATTAAACATTTTTGAGAGGAGAAATCATTATGATGTATATAGTAGCTGTTGAGGATGTTTAAACCGCTCATGATGATTTGGTTGTGATGATTTTGATTATCATCGAGATAGAAAAATTTCAGATCTGATGTTTGTTGAGTTTCAGAGTTTCTATCTTTCATCTTTCACCACAGAGAAGATGGAGGAGGCTAGAGAAAGATTTTGGGGCATAACTTTTCTACTTATTAGGCATAGAGATCTGCCCCGTGTATATTAGGATTAACTGTAACCGTTGATTTGCTTGCATTATTTGATTGAACGGTCAACACGTCCCCTATGCCTGACCGTAATTTCTTACCGAGATTTCTGTCACAAACATCATTAGGAGAGCTCAAGGGAAATCAAAAAAATTAAAAAAAAATTTGAAATAAAATAACTTTCATCAGAAAATGCAGTGCCGAAGAACAGGAACTATTCCAAATTCATACACTTCCTCAACATACAAACATTCAACTCCTTTATCAAAAGGAGAATTTGTGATATCAAATTTCTCATTAAAAATAAAAAATGACAATGATCTTCGAGGCAAAAATATACATTGACATAGCAACATTTCATAATGCAAACACTTCCTCGATGTCACTTGATTTGCCCACAGATCAATTTATCATCATAAATTTTCTTTTTCTTCTCAAAATTTTGTTTTCTTCCAAATGCATCTAACATTTCCAACTTCGCCTCCATCTTCACAGCTGAACACTTCTTCTTATGCTTATTAGAAATGCTTGACACGAGGTGGAAAGATGGTGTACCTGTAAGTGTAAGACTGGTTCACTTAAGAGTATTCTTACTTTTTTGAGAGGAGATATCATTATGCTGTGTATTGTTGTTGTTGATGAAGATTTATAAAACCTCTCATGATGATTTGGTTGTGGTGATTTTGATTATCAGAGATTTCAGATCTGATTCTTAGGGATTTCATAGATAGAAACAAAACTTCACTAACGAGTACAGAGACGACGGAGCATAAAGTTAATAGGGAAAAACTTTCTTTCTTATATAAGAAATAGAGATCTGCCCATTTGTATTAGGGAAAATGGCAACCATTGATTTGCTTGTATTATTGATTGGACGGTTAACATTTACACTATGCCTGACCGTGATTGCTGACCGTCATATCTATCACAGACGGTCTTGAATATGTTTTCTTACACGTCAATGGAGTTTGTAGGGTTGGATGTTCTTACAAAAAGTGGCCAAAAAGTAAAAATAAAAATGAAAACATCTCCAAAGGCAAAACTATGTACAAGTGGCTTGAACAGTAATTTAAGGAGATCTCAAGGGAAATCAAAAAAAATAAAACTAATTTGAATAGCTTTCATACTTATAAGGCATTGAGATCTGGCCATCCATATTAGGCCCATAAGTATCATATGAACAATATCCTTAACTACCTCTATATTTTCATCTGTGCAGTAGTGAATGAGTAATGAAATGTTAGTAAATTTGTCAGGTTTCAGTCATTCCAATATCCGCCAATCCATGCGCAAAATACCCTTCCTCATCTCTATTGTTCTTGCATCCATCTTCAATAAACCTACCATACTTTGGCATTTCCTCCGTCATAGAAATTGCAGGCATAATTTGATGAGGTTTACACAAAGCCTTGATCAATATATTCAAAGTCTAAAATTAATTTCTCTTCAAAGATGCCAACAGCTTTCAACGATGATAAGAAAAATACCAACATCTTCATTAAGTCTAAAATGAATTCAATTTCACATGACTTTCAACAATGATAAGAAATTATCTTGATTAATCTCATGGCCAGACCTCTATCACCACCACTAGGTAGTAGTACAATTTAGTTTAACAGTAGCATCTGAAGAAGAACCGTTTTTCTGTTTTCACTTGAGATCTATCATATAAACCCTTGAAATCAAACAAATCTGACCAGAGAGAGTCTAATAAACCCTAACTGATGAAGAATTATAATTATATACTCCTATTTCATTATTTGATGATACTTTTTTCATTCTCTCAAAAGAAATTATAAAATTATATCTCCACCAATATAAAACTACCAATCTATCGGGTGATACAAACTTCGTCCACAAATATCAGGAGCAGAAAGAAAGCAAAAACGGCTTGAACAGTAACTTAACTAAGATCCGAAGGGAAAACAAAAAATTAAAACTGTAATTTGAAATACATCTTTTGTCATGAAGAACAGGAACTATTCAAAATGCATATATAGTTGCTCACCATACAAACATTTAACTTCTTATGAAAAGTAGAATCCGTGATACCAAATTTCTCATTAAATAAAATCACAGATCTTCAATGCAAAACTATACAGAAATATTGCAACAGTTCATAACGCAAACACTTCCTAGATGTCACTTGATTTCGCGTCACTTAGCACCTTTTAGCCGTGTACTGTTGTTCCATTTGACAGGTACTAGGGAGATGGTTGATCCATTCATGGAACAACAATATTATACTTTTTTGAGAGGAGAAATCATTATGTTGTAAATTGTTGTAGAAGATGTTTATCCGCTTATGATAAATTACCATAGAGACAGAGAAATTTCAGATCTGATGTATTATTGATTTTTAAGGCTTCTATCTCTCACAACAGAGACGACTGAGGCTAAAGGCAAAACTTTCCTATTTATAAGGCAGCGATATCTGCCCTTCGTATTAGGGTTAACCGTAACCGTCGATTTGCTAGGATAATTTGATTGAACGGCCAGCACGTCCCCTATGCCTGAGCGTGATTTCTGACCGAGGTATCTACGAGGATACATATTTATTTATTTGAAATATCTCTAGGTTTGTGTAAACATGTAAACGGTATTTTTCTCAAATCAAATGTTTATATGTTCAACGAATAAAATTGTATTCAGAGAGGACATTGGATGTGGAAATTGAAATGGTGTCGCCAGCTGTTTTATACAATTTCATGCAACTTACAACAAAGATAAGAGAATTACATTGATTAATCTCACGTCCATCCCTGTCTTATATCAGTTGTTCCCTCTGACAGTGGAGTGATGAAACTTGAAGTGAAGTAGGTTGTTTATGAGATAAGCAAGAATCTGGGTTCTACTATTTTACAACAAATAAATGACAAATGCCGAACAAATGATTGAAAAAATGCAAAGGAAAACTAAGCACTAACGACTCTAGCATTAGTCACGAAGGAAAACAAAAAAAAATTAAAATAATTTTGTTGTCATTACACATAGCAATAAAGAGCTTTTCCAAAATCATAACTTCCTCATCATAAAAACAAAAAAGTGGAATTTTTAATATCAAATTTCTCATTTCAAAAAAAAAAAAAAAACATAGATCTTCGAGGCAAAACTATTCCAAATTCATACACTTCCTACGACATACAAACATTTAACTCCTTTATCAAAAGGAGAATTTGTGATATCAAATTTCTCATTAAAATAAAAATCACAATGATCTTTGAGGCAAAAATATACATTGACATAGCAACACATAATGCAAACTCGATGTCTTGATTTGCCCCAGAGATCAGTCTTATCATCTAAATTTTCTTTTTCTTCTCAAATTTTGTTTGCATCCAAATGCAGCTAACATTTCAACTTAGCCTCCATCTTCACATGCTTATTACAAATGTTTGACACGAGGTGGAAAGCTGGTCTGGCAAGTAAGACTAGTTCACTTAAGAGCATTTTTACTTTTCGAGAGGAGATATCATTATCTTCGTATATTGTTGTTGTTGATGAAGATGTAAAAACCGCTCATGATGACTTGGTTGTGGTGATTTTGATTATCGGAGATTTCAGATCTGATTTTAGGGATTTCATAGAAGCAAAACTTCACTAACGATACGGAGACAATGGAGGCTAAAAGTTAATAGCGAAAAACTTTCTTTCTTATAAGAAATAGAGATTTGCCGTTTGTATTAGGGCAAATGGTAACTGATTGATTGCTTGTATTATTTGATTGAATGGTCAACTTTTACACTATGCACGACCGTGATTGGCGTACATATCTATCACGAACGGTCTTGAATATGTTTTCCTACGTTGTTATTGTTCGTACCCAAAATAAATTCTAGGCAAAAAACCACGATGATTGATGATGATGTTGCTACGAAAATTAGGGTTATGAAACAAATTGATGAAAAATAAATAAGGAGACAAAGGATTTAGCGTGGTTCGGCAAGTTGTGCCTCACGCCCACCGATGGAATAGTGAAATAGTTTATTGATTATAGGATACAATAATTTTCCTGGGGTTCGCTAACCTAAACTTCCATGAAGGAATAGAAATTCCATCCGTCTTTAGTTGGATTTTGGCCTTTATTATAGGCAAAAACCGTAACTGTTCAATAATAACCCTAGATTTGTAGTTATCCAAAATAACCACACTGGATTTGTACTTATCCTTTAATATTTGTGTCTATCCTTGAAGATCCATGTCTATCTTGAAAGATTCTTGTATATCTTCACATGATTTGAGTTTATCTTGAAAGATCCTTGTTTATCTTCCAGATTTGTGTCTATCTCAAAATGACTTCTACAATAAGTCATTTGGGCTTCTATAATAAGCTAAACTTATTTTATATTAAGCCACTGTGGGTTTCCTCAATAAACCCACGGGTTGGTTTCGTCAATAAACCTCAATAAGTCCGGTCTGGGCTTCTGGAATCTTCTTTAACGGGCTTTTTGGGCTTTGATTCACGGGCTTCCGTGTGTATTTTATACACGGTACAAAAACAAATCAATGATTAAATTGGTGAAGATGCAAATGAAAATACTGTAAAAATTAAAACTATGAGAGTGCAATATGATCGTGCTTTCTGCTGTTGTCAATTAATCTTCCGTGGTATGCGTAATGCTTCTTATACAAACCCAAACTTACATAATTCATAACAAAACCACCCATCTGTGTGATCAAATATGCGACTTTAAGAGATACACACCACCGCCGGCTTGTTATCTCTTCTCCACCCATCTGAGTCTAGGGTTTTATTTTTATAAAAGCACAGAATGTAGTTACCAAATTCTCCTTCAAATCTAAATTTTTCTTTGGGATTTCAGCGTAAGCCTCGGATTACATACTTGCAAAACGCCTTACCATGTTTGGTTTTCCTTTTGACGTTAGAAAGATAATAGTCCACCCAAAATCGTATCATAAAATGATGACAATTCGACAGATCTACCAGTCTCACCAAACTTCCACTTAAGCTTGTAGGATGTTAATGACCTATAGAGCTTCAATTGGATCTCACTACACTAATATACTTAGTTGTTTGTGTTATTATAAGTTATCACCTATATGACTAGCTTGGTATGATATCGCAAGCTAAGATATCTCATTATTGTAAACTCCCAATCTGATCAACTAGTTTTCTTATTTGACATGAACCAAATAGTCAAAGTATTAGATTGATAATGAGTCAGAGAGTCGGATAATATGTGATCCAATCGACACTAATCAAAACCTTGAAATCCCAAGGTGTGATCTTTGGTTGTACACATTGTCCATCCTAGCAAAGCCATCAACTGGGACCTTGATTACCATATATCGTGAATAAAGAGCTTGAAACCATAGATTTTTCCTAAATTTTTTGGCAACAACCTAAATGTGCGTGTGCTTGGGAGCAGTCCAGTGCATGAGAGTTGGCCTACGATTAAGGTATCGTCGTTCTTACAAGAGCTAATTCTTTGTCAATGCCACTTTCCGTGCGAAAACTGAAGGTTTCAAAATGACTATCCTTGCAATGAGTTTTTTTTTCTTTTTCTTTTAAACCTAAATTACGGGCTCAGATAACATAACAATGTTGTCGAGTTATAATGCAGATTGGAGTAATACGAAGACATCAACTCAAGTTTAAAAGGTCTATAGAGAAATTTTCTCACATAATTGAAATTTAGATCTGAACTGGTGTGTCTATGTTCAGATAAGGGAAAGTTAAACCCTTAGATTCCTCAAATAAAATCAATTTCTCAACTTCAATCTTAATTTCCAAAAAGTGTCGATACGTATCCCCAATTAGTTACCGGGTTCACAATATTAATGCAGGTAGCAATGACACACCTTCGATATACTTCAATCCCAAAAATTAAACAAGTATTCAAACTGCATAATCTCTATCAAAAAGAGGAATTCGAGATTCCAAATTTTTCATAAAGATAAATAAATTAAAACACACAGATCTTCGATGGTATGCCTGAATTAGCTCAAATTTCTTTACTCCTCAAATTTTGTTTGCATCTAGATTCATCTAGCATTTCACCTTTACCTCGACCTTCATTGTCCTTCCAGTTGAGTTTGAACATTTGACAGAAGGAAGAGACATGGCAGAGGAATGCATAGATTAACCATATTTTACTTTGTTGAGATGAGAAATCATAGTGCCTTAGAGACAGAGAGAGATCCGCTCGCTTAGCTCGCTTAACGCATATCTGATTGGATAACAAAAATTAAACTCTAACTTGAAAAAATGAAACTATGAAATAACGGCTTGAACAGTAATTTAAAAGGAAGATTTGAAGGGAAAACAAAATATGAAACTAATTTAAGGAAGTGCTGAGGAACTATTAAAGATGCATTCTTAGTAATACCAAGAACAGTAATTTCGATGCAAAAGCATCCACACAAATTGCAACAGTTTCAAAATCCAAACACTTATTCAATTATCCCTCAAATTTCCTTTGCGTCTGCAGTTGTTTCCGGTTCAACTCTTTGAATAATAGTGTCTCTGGAGTTTCACAAGAGCAAATTGGTGGGATAAGAAAGCATGATTTAGAAATATTTTACTTTGTTGAGAGAAAATCATTATGCTGGATATTGTTCTTGTTGAAGATGTTTATACCGATCATGATTTGGTTCTGATGATTTTGATAATCATAAAGATAGATTTCAGATCTGTTTTTCTTAGAGTTCTGTATACAGAGACACGGCGGAGGCTATAAAAAATAATGGGAAAAACTTTCCTACTTATAAGGGATGGAGACCTGCCCGTCAAAATTAGGACTTATTCTAACCGTAGATTTTTTTTATTATTTATTTATAAGGAATGGTCATAACGTACCTATTCCTGCCCGTGATTCCCGACGAGACATCTATGTGTGGATTATGTTTTCATACACAGGATGTTTTCTGAAAAATTAGCCAACTCAAGTGATCAACACGTGTCGGGTTGTTTATCTCCATATTGTGCAAAATGATGCTAACTTTAAAAGTGTCAACTTTCAGTAAGGCCATAGCATTAGAAAATTACATTGAACCTGAAGTATAAACTAACATCTCATATTTTGCAAAAAAAAAAAAAAAATGCTTAGTTTAAATGTGACTGTCATGATGCCCTAGCATCCACATTATTTTTTGGTTGTGTTCAAAATTCTTCATTCATAAATTTAAATAGCATACCAACATCTTCATCTAAGAATTAAATAAAGATAAGAAATTTACATTGATTAATCACCCAGACCTCTTCATAGATCAGATGTACGAATAAATTCGGCTGGTCTGACGCACACTCTTACTTATAATTAAGTACAAAATCAAAACACCTGATTGGAACCAAAGCAGAACAATTAAACAAAGAGTTTGATGTAAATCTACTTAGCTACTACTCTCTCCAATTGCACTCAGCAGTTCAGCAGTTCGGTGAGGCAAACCCAATGCAAGCACCAAGTTTCAATACCAGCATTTCGTGTTTTAAGACTAGCTTAACCAAAAGGACAGATTCGGAAATTAAGCCAAATTTTTAATGAAGGCCCTTTCGCAGGTAACGGGGCTAATGGAGAGTAGTGGGAGACGGATGAGAATGAAATGAATGCAAAACCGACTTACAGACTCAGCCTATAGTGGTAAGTGGCCCATACAACCATTGTACATGATTCTTTAAGATATGAGTAGGACATTACAAAATTGGATCAAGATTGGCATTCGCAAGGCCTGAGATACCAACAATAGAATTAGTGAGCAAGTGCCAAAAGTGCAAAAGAAACGGATCCTCTATAACATGTGAATCTATCACATGTGACTAGAACATACCAGTTATAACCGCTGTTGTTTATACTATGTCCTGTTCCTGACATCCAAAGATTTCTAGGTTATAACATTGTAGCCATGAGGTTCTGCAATTAATGGACGATATTCCAAACTAAGGATTTCACCAATTACACAAGCAATTCTTTATAAACATCTTTAATTCATAGATCTAGAGCATACACTGTACATAAACATACTAACTACACTCATCCCCAATGAAACAACCAAAGGCTGAGAAGTCGTCAGACCATAAACCAACAAAAAAATAAATAAATTGTTTATCAGATTATAAAGGGGTTCATCTCAAGACAACAATCAAAAAAACCCTGTGCAACAAAATTGAAATAAAGATTATTAGCCTAAATCAATACAATAGACTAGCTACTAGTTATTTTCCATGCTTGGATGAAAACTATAATTTCGTTGCATTTACACTCCTTTAGGAATTTAAATGAAGATGTTTCCACAAGCAAAAGATTATCTGTAAATCAATTCAGAATCTTTATTATCATAATAATTCTGAGTACATTTTCAGATAGCAATTTCCTCATAAGCAGACACTCTCCACTCAGATTCATTCTCACTGCACGATAAATTATTTTCCTGGGCTGGGCATTCAGCGAGGCTATGAACGGCCTCCAAATTCTTCTTCCTACTTCACCAATCTAACATTGACACCTGCTTGACTGAACACTGCATGCTTTGATGAATGAGCTTAATGGAATGTACAATGGGAAATCCCCATAAAATTCATCATAACTTGCACTCAAAAAATATATTTTAAATGTAAAACGAAGAGAAATCCAAAGAAAGAATATATACACCCAAGTGAAAATGAGTAAACAAAATATCTTCTGCATGTTAAAAGTTTGAATCGATTAATCAAAAACATGAGAAGGAAATACCATTGTGCTATCTATTACGTGGTTTAATCTTCCGGGGCATGAATGCTTCTGCATACAAACTAAAATACATTCATAACAAAACCCATCTGTGATCATATCTTCTTTCTTTCAAAGGATTCATTGCAGCCACTAGCCTGCTTTCCTCACTTTTCACTTTCTATTTTATTTCCTAATGGGTCATTTGTCCAAAAATTTAAAATACGGTTCAAATGGGATTTAGCAAAAAATTTTATGGGTGAAATGGACAAAAAAATAGCAAGGGGATGAAACCTGATTTCATCCATTAAACTTAAAAATAAGAGTGGATGAAACCTGTATATCTCAAAGGAAAATAAAAAATAAGAAAAAAATATTTGAAACGGAAAAGATGAAATCAAGTTACATCTCATTTATTTTTAAATTTCTCTTGTCCATTTGGGCCAAAGATCTAAATCTGACTGTCCTTTTCACCTATGGTATTTTGATTTTGGTCTTTTTAACCAATTTTGTGTTTTTAAATCCAGTACAACAACCGAGCCTAGGTTTTATTTTTATAAAAGGCACAAGAACGTGAATTACCAAAAATGTCCATCAGATCTAACTTCTATTTGGGCTTTAACCAAGGCCTGTATTACGGACCCAAGAATGCCCTATCACCTATGTTTCCACTTTTAAGTGAATGAAATGTTGCTGAGGAGTTATTACGAAATTTTTGCAATGTTGCTGAGGTGAATGATCTAAACATTATGAAATTTTTGAAATAACAGAAAATGCACAAAACTGAAGGGCAGAATTTTTGTATGCTACAAAATTTAGCAACAATAATATCTAAAGATCGTCTAGCATTTATCAGGCAAATAAAAGATTATACTATTTCCTAATGAGCCAATAACCTGAAATTATTCATTCTACTAAGTTGCATACCCATGATAATATGATTGATCTTTACTGTTTTAAAAGCAACTCAGAAAATGTAAGAAACCAAAATTACTATGGCTGGCTTTCCATCCCTTACTCATCGTGATAGTGACCGGTGAAATTTGGTGTATAGCAGGTTGTTTATTAGGAAAGCAAGAAGTTGCTTCTGAAACCAAAGCAGCTATTGAAACAATTAAACAAGTGGTTTGAATATACTATTCATTTCAAACACAAAACACATGAAAAATGAGATTGTTTATTCAAATTACAGAAAACCTAGAATTTATTTAGAAAATTAAAACGTAGCTGTTCTTTTTCATTTTTTTTTGACTGGTAAATAATTTTTGTATTATAGAATAAGTAAATACAATATCAAAAAAAGAAAAAAGAAAGAACAAAAACACAAAGATCTTCAAATGTCACTTGATTTGCCTCAACTATCATCCTCAAATTTCTTTTTTTCAAACACACAGCCGAAATGGATCTAGTATTTGCATCTTTTGCCTCCAGTTCAACTTGTTAAACTGTTGTTGACATTTGACAGGGGGAAATAGCTTGCAGAGTGCCTGATTAACATATTTTACTCTTTTAAGAGGAGAAATCATAATGAACCTTGTATTTACCTTCACCTCCATATCGATTGTTCCCACCTCGCGTGAACTCTTGGTCTTATACATTAGCTTTGGAGAGTGGAGAAATCATTATGATGCTATTGTTGTAGTTGAAGATGTTTAACTCCGATGATGATTTGGTAGTGATGATTTTGAAAGAGATAGATTTCAAATCTTTGTTTTTCGACCGAAATCATTTTTCAATGCTTAAAAAATAAACATTTAACTCCTAATTATTCATTTCTAATAAACAAAAACAAACAGATCTTCAAGTGCAAAACTATACACAGACATTGCAACAGTTGAAAATACAAACACATCTTCAGATGTCACATGATTTGACTCAAGTAGCATCTACAACTCCTCAAATTTCGTTTGCGCACTTCACAACGCATCTAACGTCTCCGCTATTTCCTACACCTTCACTATTTTTGCAGAAGTTCTCTTGTCCTTGTACATTGTAATGGAAAAATTTTATAAGGCTAAAAGAGATGGTAATCCGAAGCACGATTCGACGGAATTTTACTTTTGTTGAGAGGAGAAATCATTATGTTGTATATCTCGTTGTTGTTGAAGATGTTTAAACCGCTCATGATTTGGTTGTGATGATTTTGATTATCATAGAGATAGAAAAATTCCAGATCTGATGTTTGTTGAGTTTCAGAGTTTCTATCTTTCATCTTTCACCACAGAGAAGATGGAGGAGGCTAGAGAAAGATTTTGGGGCATAACTTTTCTACTTATTACTCATTGAGATCTGCCCCGTGTATATTAGGACTAACTGTAACCGCTGATTTGCTTGCATTATTTGACTGAACGGTCAACACGTCCCCTATGCCTGACCGTAATTTCTTACCGAGATTTCGTCACACACATCATTAGGGAGAGCCTCAAGGGAAATCAAAAATTAAAAAAAAAATTTGAAACAGAACAACTTTCATCAGAAAAATGCAGTGCCGAAGAACAGGAACGACTCCAAATTCATACACTTCCTCAACATACAAACATTCAACTCCTTTATCAAAAGGAGAATCTGTGATATCAAATTTCTCATTAAAAATAAAAAATGACAATGATCTTCGGAGGGCAAAATATATACATTGACATAGCAACATTTCATAATGCAAACACTTCCTCGATGGTCAAACACGTCCCCTGTGCCTGACCGTAACTCTCACCCCAGATTTCTGTCACAAACGGTGTATGTTTTTACCCCAGATTTGGTCACAAACGGTGTTGTTCATTTGAAATATCAGTGTAAATGGTATTTTTTCTCAAATCAAATGCTTTGTGGCTTCTTCGACACGATTGTCCTTATACATAATTCTCGGAGAGATCGACTGTTATGTGCAACAGTATTCAGGAAACAAACACCATCAAGGTTAGAACCTGCACAACGTCTTCAATATTATCATACTTACTAAGCCAGGGATCTGCCTAATTTCCTCTTGAAGCATTAAACCCAGAATTTCTAAGGAATGGTTGTTATGTCCATCCTTAAAATTCTAAGGCCGTTAGCAAGAATCAGAACTTCCTCCACCTTGTCCTGTATACGGGCAGTCATTTGATCTTTAATTTTCAGAGCCCCCTTCCCATACGTTTCAGTAGCAGGAGGGCTGTGAAAGTTTTGGGATCATACTTCGGCATTTCCTCCATCATAGAAATGGCAGGCATAATTTGATGAGATTTACACAAAGCCTGATATATCATCATAGATCAACAGCTTTATCAATGTAATTCAAATTCACATGACTACGTACCTTGACTAATCTCACGCTGAGAACTCTTCATATCACAAGAAGTTCAAGTGTCTCTTCCTATCTAACGGAAGTATGATCAAAATTTCGTTAGTTTGATCCACTCTAAATATGAAGTACAGAATCCAAGTCCTTCCTTACGATGAAATTTTCTAAGGTAAAATTTCGTAGAAATTACATGGGGTGAAAAAGAAGATAATGTAAAAAATGGGTAACTAGACACCACCCGAAGAAGTTCTCGTTACATATAAGTGTTTTTCAGCATATATCTCCCACCACCACCAGAACTCATACTATCTCCACCTACCACCGAAACTCATACTATCTCCACCACAACTTACAAGTAGCATCTGAAGAAGAAGAACAGGCCATCAAAATTACCCAAGTCTTCTCTCCTTTTACTTGAGATTTATCATATAGCACCCTTGAAATCGAACAAATCTACCACAACAAGTCTAATAATGTTGGGAATTTTGGCTAAAACAGAGGATGAAACAATAAGAGAAATTGTTGTACTCACAAGCTTTCAAGGCTCATACGATTTCTTTTAGACGATTATTTCTACCCTCCCAATATCAATTGGCGATTACAATAGTATGCGAAATAATGCCTTCAGGATACAATGAAAGCCCTACAACAGAGAAATTGGATTCAAGGTTTGCACCCCTTGACCCAATCAAGAACACACAAGATTAGGATTCTGATGATGCTTAGAAGAGAGAAAACTGAAAGTATTTGATGTTTTTCATTGTTTGAATGAAAACAAATCATCACTACTTATAGGGAACTCATGCCTATTGGAGATGCCTCTTCACTACCAAAAGACATCAATAGTGCCTTATGGGAATGGATGTGTCTTTTGTGAACCATCACACCCTTTGGAGATGCCTTTTTATCTCCAACAAAAATCCATTGCATCTATTCGAGCACCTGACGCCTCCCCGTGATAGTGGCAAACCAAAACGAAAAACGTTTTGTTTTCTATGTTATTGAAAATATCCAACAATCTCCCCTATTTTCAAAAACCAAAATAGAAAATAAAGTAAAACTTACAAAAACCTGAATGGCCGCATCACTCAAGTGACTCGCCTACGTACCCGAAAGTGGGATCAAGCCAACGTAGTTCAAGCAAAGTTGGGAATAAGCATCATCGTTGAAAACAAAGACATAAATGATAGGTATCTTTTGGATTTGAACCTTCACTTAGTGCAAGAAATTCAAAGCCTTATCGAGGTTCGGCAGTGAAACTAGTCTTGAACCAAGTACCCCATGTGATAAAACCGAATCTCCACACATACCGATTTCGTGAGATTGTGTGTTCCGTAGCTCAACGACGTTAATGGCCATGTGCTATATCCCGGATTCATGAGTCTTCTTTAGAGAACGGTCTTATTCTCTTAGGAAACGGCCCGATTTCCATACTCATATAGGTAAGTCTCGAAGGTGTTTCTGCGAGACACCTTGTGATAAAAGTTAGACTTATTAAGGATTTTCATCCATCCCTTTTTCTTGCGTAATCCCCGCACTAAACAGAAATGAGAAGTTTTTACTTAGTGCACCATAATCACATCCATAGCTTGTTGGTACCACATTGAACCTTGTTTATCCTTTTCAAAACATAGGTTGGGTTTCGCTATGGGCGATCAACCTTCCTTCACGTACCTTAGTCCCATTTCGTATACTTCATTGAAAACATTTCCTTTGGGAGACTCTTCCATAAATATGTCTCGCCAAGTTTTTCTCCGTTTCAATGGCTAACCGCAATTACTCCTTTCTTGAGTAATTGACTTACCGTTCAATGTACAAGACTTGTATGTCTTGACCTTTCATTATAAGTCTTTGTTAGAGACGTTATAGATCATAGCCCGATTCACAATTAATCAAGACCGCTTGAGATGGCTTCTTCCAAAAATGGGATCTCTACAAGTTAGGTTCTAAGCCATTCTTCCTCATTAATTGCATCCACTCATGCAATCAATTCTGAAAACATTATTAAAAATGTTCCTATTTGATTTTACAAAATAATTGTAACTTCTCTAGTGATCCTAATTAACATTTACGTTAATTCACAAGAAGTCATTATAGACTTGCATACACTAGAGGCATAGAAAATTTGTAGGCAACTTACTTGCTATTTCAACAAGCACATTATTACGATGAGTAACTCCTCTACTCATGCCCAATCTTCTACAAATTTATACCCAAAAAACATAGACAATGTCTATTTAACATTTTACATTATGTAATGCAAATGTTCATAATTTATGCATCGGTAATATCGTAACATCTCATCGTTGGATATTTGGTCGCGCGCCCAATCTTCCAATACGTTACATATTCACCGGTATTCCATTTTCCTTTTCGATGTCATTTAAGACATGCCAATTTCCAAATTTTGGAACCACATAATTCTTTTGCAAGAATTATACTCATATCTAAATGTTTCTCAACATTTATTGATGATTTCGTACTTCTAAATTTATAATTCCTATCGCAAGAATTATACCCGTACCAAAAATTGTAGTCTCAACAATCATTGGTGATCTCCATTTTGGTTCTCTAATCTTAGAGCATTCATGACAATACTTTTCTAATGTCACGCGACCAAAATGTGTGTCAGTTAACACTTCTTTAAATGTGTATCAAGTACCGTATGCGCTAATCTCAGCCAAAGCACTGGCGCACAACATTTCTGAATAGAAATAAAACTTCAAATCTAGGTACCTAAGCACTCGACACTATAATCTTCTCCGCATAATTCCAAAACTCAGAATCTCTCAAATCCAAATAACAATGAGTAGGAAACACTTTTAGTTTTGGCTGCTGGATTTGGATGTCTTTCTGGACACACATGGTGGTTACACTAAGAACACAGTTGATGTCTCTCTCTGATTCACATCAAAATGATATATAGTGTCGTCAATCACCCACAATTCCTCTTAAAGAAATCTTCAAATCCAACATATGTAGGTATACCATTCTTTTTGGATTTGGTTGGTCGATGGCAACAGGGCAACCTACGTCCCACATTAAACATTACAACTGGCAAGTGATAACATAATGGCTCAGCCCGCCATCCCAGCGGGCTTCCCTTATTCAAAAGAATTTAAATAAACAAAGTGAATAGACATTTGTTCAAGCAAGTGATTATCATGATTACATGCGCATACTTTAAGATTCAAAATAAATATTCACTTGAATCCACACAAAAGTAAATGCCAAACTATAGCATGAAGTATATGAGATCACATAATCAATTCAATATATGTATTAATCAAGACATGAAAATCCCAAAGGATAACTCGCCTCTCCGTACTCTGACTGGACTCCATATTAAGTGTAATGACCAACATCATTAATACACGTATGCCTATACAACACAATCAGCATATCATGGAAACATGCTTCTTGTATGTTCTCAAAAACAATAAACGAACACCCTATCATCAATGGAATTCACCCAACACTATATCACAAATTATCCAAAGATTAAGTAAATAAAGGTGCAGGACTTATCTTTGGGTTTTGCCTTCAACAATGACAATGTCTCAGAACGACTCCATCTGATGGATTCAAGATCGGAACCTTGCACTCCCAAGTTTCTAAACGTGCTCTAGAGTTTTTCATACTGCAACACGGAGTTCTCCATTTATTGTCGATAGAATTCCTCCTTTGAAGATTCAAACTCCGAACACAAACAATTCTCCTAATCGACGAAGAGGAGTCGCAGTAGCTGCTTCTCCATGTCCTTTCCCTTCCAGTCTCGCTTTATTTTTCTTTTGCTTCTTTGCGCAAAGAATACGAGTAGCTATACGCCTAGCTTAAAAGCTCAACCTCGTTATAGCATAAGAAGCCCAAAAATCCAAAATCTTCACGAACATAATCATACGTATATCGAAACAAAACTAAATTAAAACCTTTTCGCTTTAACGTACAACCATGAACTTTGCTAAATAACAGAGCTTTAATTCATGATCCTCCAAAACATTCTCAAGGCTCAACAATGTTGAATCATCTCGAATTTTCAAACCTCCGTAGAAGTAAAAATGATCAGCCTAAAGATTGTTGGAAAATTTGGGCTAAAACAGAGGATGAAATAACACAAGAAGAAATTGTTGTACTCAAAAGCTTTCAAGGCTCATACGATTTCTTTTAGACGATTATTTCTACCCTCCCAATATCAATTGGCGATTGCAACAAGTATGCGAAATAATGCCTTCAGGATACAATGAAAGCCCCTATAACAGAAAATTGGATTCAAGGTTTGCACCCCTTGACCCAATCAAGAACACACAAGAATAGGATTCGATGATGCTTAGAAGAGAGAAAATGAAAGTATTTGATGTTTTTTCCATTGTTTGAATGAAAACAAATCATCACTACTTATAGGGAACTCATGCCTATTGGAGATGCCTCTTCACTACCAAAAGACATCAATAGTGCCTTATGGGAATGGAAGTGTCTTTTGTGAACCATCACACCCTTTGGAGATGCCTTTTCATCTCCAACAAAAATCCATCGCATCTATTCCAGCACCTGGACGCTCCCCGTGATAGTGGCAAACCAAAAACGAAAAACGCTTTTGTTTTCTATGCTATTGAAAATATCCAACAAATAAAACCAACTCGATAAAGACCATAATTGCATCTCTTTGCTTCAGTACTCAAATTATCTTTTATTTATGGTTTATATGGTGGTCAAGCTTGCCACAAAACCGGGTGGAGCATTGTTTTCCGATCGCCACAGTAGGAATCCAAAATTAACGGAGAGTCTTTCTACGACTAATTCATTGCACACCTTCCATAAATTTCGATCCGGGAAATACCTTTCAAGTTCCAAAAAAAAAAAAAAAATCTCTTCAAGGCAAAATCAGTGCACAAACAGGAACAATAATTTGTGGAGCTCAAGGGAAATCAAAAATTAAAGCTAATTTTGAAATAAAATTATTTCACTGACAATGCAAAGGCCGCTAATGTGAACCATTCCAAATTCATACACTTCCCCAACATACAAACATTTAACTTCTATATCAAAAGTAGAATTTGTGATATCAAATTTCATTAAAAATAAAATCACAATGATCTTCTTTATATAAAATATATGACTTCGATATTAAAGAACATTTCATAATGTGTAGGTGTAAATAATCCACGTGACAGGAACGATCCTGGTCGTGTGGGCGTGCACTGCAGCAAGCACGCATCTAGAGTACCGGATCGCCTCTCCAAATCACGTGAGGGGAGAGGAGCCGAAAGTCGAAAGAAAAGGGGAAAAGCGTGATGCGAATGGACATCGGCACTCGGAGTATAAATGCGGCGACAAAGTTGGTGAAGAGATAAGAAGGACTCGGTCGGGGGAGGCTCAGGCCGAAGGGATCCCAAGGGCGACATCGGTTATTCCCATCGGACGGGCGACATCGAACGACGAGTTGGCGTCAGCCGGCATCATTCGTTTTCGCGAGGGACTCGAACAAATAAGAACAATCGGTCAGTATCGATCCGATCGCCGAGAGGAACATCGAGGAAGCTACACCAAGCCTAACACCGTAGCACCTTTTGGATGTATCATCACTTGTAACTATAAATAGAGACCATGTAGAGAGAAAGAACTTAAGCAAGAAGTGAGGAAAGAGAGCATACTAAAGCATTGAGAGAGAGAAATCCGTCTTGTAATCTTGAGTCGAGTAATAAGATCTTCTTTTACACCCTGGACGTAGGTAATCATGCCGAACCACGTATATCTTGTGTTACACTACTTTGTTTGTTTTGCTTCTTTGTGTATATATTTTAGTTACCTTGGATGTAGTGGTAGGATTTTACTACATCTGGCATTCCTCGCCCACTAAGGGGAACGTATAACATCTCAGGATACCTTGAAATCGGACGCTAAAAGGGGAAACTCCGAGCTCTAAGCCACCTCGTGTCTTTGGTTGACGCTAAAGGAGAAAACCCTCGCTGCGATCTGTTTTTTTTAGTAATGTCTTGTTGAGTTGACAGAGATTAACTTTGTGTTCTTGTCGTGGGTATCTCGCCTACGTAGCAACATCTTGTCGAAGATTGATAAAGTTAGCCTTTGCGTTTTTTTACTATTTATCTTCGTTTTTGTTATCTTCGTGTTTCCAGCTGACGTAAGGTCGTTTTGTGTTTTAAACCGGAAATCTTCATTTTCAAGCAAAACAAGTTTTCCGCTTAAGTAAAGTCGTTTTGTGTGTCCTGTCTCGAAACACCTCGTAGAGTCACCTGATGACCCACGAGCTCCCTAAATGGCATCTTTTGATGTTGGTAGCTAGATGGGGATTCCATCTCGGCCGACCGTGACTGTGGCTTCCAACCCGTTGCAAGAGAGATTCGAGCGCTCTATCGACATCCAAAGAAGGGATAGTTGATGCTAAACGAAAAACTCCAGCAACGCAACGCATGAGTTACTAGGACTATCTTCTAGGAGAGATATTGTTGCATCTATCTCCATTTCACACATGTCTTCACCTTAGCAAGATAAACGAAACATGGTAATGGTGGAAACAGGCTAGCTCGGACCGTTGAGTCTAGATCTTGAAACCATGGCCGGCTGGATTATGATGAACGACCGAGTCTCATCATAATCCCACACCGAAGCCTCACAAAGATCACCGCCGTGAAAGAAATCTTCGATTCAACGCACCGAATGATTAATGATTTAAGGCTGGGAATGTTAGGGACAAATAATGATTAATGCTTAGGAGAGTAATGTAAAGCGATGTGTCAAGACAACTTTTTCAAAATTTGTCCGTTTACAAGAAAAACAATTTGACTGCTGAGATGGACACGCTAGCATAGGAATCGTACTTATAAAGGATCTTTTCCACTCGACCAAATCGGTCAGACCATCCTTAACCTTTTTCAAAGCGATTCAAGTGCTGTCTACACTTTGCCGCGTAGGAAACGGAACTGGATAAGCGAAGCTGAGGAACGAGGACGATAGCAAAGGCAATGGCAAGTACCTCCAGACGAGCAGATCCCGAGGAACCGGTCGCGGTGGATCCAATGGCCAAGAGGGACTTACTTGATTCTCGGCACGGAGATCGTCGACCCAACAACCGGGCGAGACTCGTGCGCTGACAAAGGCATGACCACACGTCGACGAAGAAATCGGATCCGGGCCGAGATGACGACTTCCCACCCGAGAGATTGAGGATTAACCCAAGTCGATGGGGCCGCGGAACGAGGGCAGCATGGAGGACGGGAGAACTCCCGGATACCGAAGAGGAGGAGGAAGTCCAAACGATACACGAGGAACGAAGGAGAGAAAGACAACCTACAGAGCACCAAAGGGATTTGGAACGTGAGGCCGAGAGGCTTAGGCAAGTACACTTGGCAGGAGGGAACCCTGATCGAAACGTCCCCCGGTAGCAACGGCCAACCGAACCACAAAGGTCGGTTGTTCCCCGGAGTGATTGATCACCCAACGGCCCTGGTGCGTCCCTCCTATCACCTCACTACGAGACCCCCAACCGCACCCCCAACACAATGGGCACCAAATGAATGGTCACTCCCGATCACGAGAGCACTCGACCCGATGTTACTAAGCCATGCTGGGCAAGCCAAAGAAGACAGGAGGATCTAATGAGAGAATTGGCAGAGGAGAAACTTGGCGCTAGAATACGAGAACCACCAACTCATGATAGGAGAACGGGGTCGAGGGATCATCAAGCGAGGCGCCTCTAGCAATCACACTCCACCAAGGGACGACCCACCCCCTTCACCAAGCCGAGGGACGAGCACCACCCTAATCGCCAAGAGGAGGGTATGGGCCTTCCGAGGATTCTTCGCCACGAGGAAGTAACCAACGAAAGTACGGGCGCGTCCACCAAACAAAAGATTGAACGGCTGAAGATGGTTAAGAAACCGACCGGAGATAGCGAGGATGATAAGTTAGCGAAGTAATCAACGAAGCCCAAGACACCATTCACCCCGTGAACCTGACCTAACACCATTTCCACCAAAGTGCACACCGCCAATCTTCCCATCTAGGTTTGATGGCACAAGCGTGCGGGAGAACACATCAAGATGTACTGCGCATGTCCTTACTACAAGTGGGAAGAATCACGATGTGGTCATGCAGTTCTTCCCCGCTAGTCTTGAAGGAGAAGCGAAGAGTTGGTTCTACACCTACCCGACAAATCCGTTGGGAGCTACGCGGTCTTGGTGGAAACCTTTCTTGAGACATACATGCATAACAAAGACAGTCGCCCGAGTCGACAAGTTATTTACCCGGCGCGAAGACCGAGGGAACCGCCGCGTTCGCTTAACGGATAGATGGAGGAAGTTATGCACGGATATAGGAAGGCATCGGTCGACCAGCAAATATTCGGCTTCGAAACTCGCTAAGAAAGTTGGACCCCATCCGGGTGGCGATGTACACAAAAGCCCAAGACGCTAAGGGAGATCCTAAGATGCAGGAGCACTATATAGCCTTGAGGAAATCCAGGGAAGGAGCGCAAGACAAAGGGAATACAAGAGGCGAGCACCTGAAGAGGCTACCCCGAGAGAAGCCACGAAACGATCCGAGAAAAGGCCCGTGCCCAGCCCCGTGGTGAAAACAAGAAAGTCCGGGTCGAGAGGGAAAGAAGCCTCGCCACGAGCCAAGATCATACACCCCGCTCAATGCACCCTTGAAGAAGTGTTCAAGGAAGTGGAAAAAAAAAGGAATGATATCCGTTACCCCAAGACTCGGGAATCCAACCGACGGACGAGGAACCACCCGGAGTTCTCGCCATTATCATCGATTCCGCGGCCACTCAACCAACGATTGTAGAGAAGTGAAGGACATCGTCCGAAGACTGATCCGCGATGGGTATCTACGGCATTTCGTAAAAACACACATCGACACTACTTCCAGCCCGCGAGGTCCCGGTACATCAAATAAGAATCACCGCTGCGTCGGTTCACCTGAACACCATATCACACTCAAGAACACAAGGATACGATTTAGGGAACCTGTTATCACTTCGAGAATACACAAGAGGGACAGATCGGCAGAGAAATCTTCAACAGGCCAAGACCCTCCCTATGGAGCCGTGGATGATGCAACCGACACGTTTTCGGCGAAAGATGTCCCATTGAACGGACAAGCACATGGAGATCCCTTAGTAATAACCCCGATGATTGAAGAAACGGGGCCCGAGAATATTAATGGACAGTGGTAGCTCGGTCGAAGTTTTGTTCTATGACACTTTCAAGAGGATGGAATTGTCTCGATGACATCCCGATCCCATCGACTTATCGAATTTACGGCTTCAACCGTGCGGTGACAAGGTGCAGCAAGGGAGAAATCACCTCGAGTCTCGGATGGGGAAGGCTTCCTTGACACATTGACCACCTTTTTGCGTAGTCGATGTCGCTTCACCATATGAGGCGATCCTGGGACGACCTTGGATCGCAGGGATCAAGGAGTCGCCTCGGCCTACCATCGTAAACCTGCGCTTCCCTTCTTATCGTGGAGTAGTAGAAGTGCACCGCGACCTCACGGCAAGACAATGTGTGCGAGATAGACATCCAACAACGAGGAAAGACGGTCGAGGAAACGCCAAGAAAAGAAGAAGTCTAAGGAAATGGAAGCTGGAGAGGTTGGAAAAGGTGATGTCACAAGCCATCGCCACCTACGAAGCGGGCGGACAAAGTCTTATAGCAATCACGGGGAGTCGAAATCGCTTCGGGCAACCAAAGCAAAACTTTTCGGCCCTAGAACCAACTCGGCAAGTTAATCCGGGCACCGAGGAGGAGCCGAGATTAGTGAGAATAGGTCACGCTTAACGAATGAGCAATCCCGGCGGTGATGGCCCTTTCGAAGGAGCACATGGATGTATTTGCCCTGCGAGATGCACGACATGGGAAGGCATCGACCCGCAAGTTTGCTCTCGCACCATCGAGGATAGACCCCAAGTTGAGCCCAGATTAGGAGAAGATGAGAAGAATTGCACCAGAGCTACAACCCAGGCGGAGGCCGAGTGAAACCAGTCGCGGCGGGAATCATCAAGAAAGGGCCCGGTACCCCACAATGGATATCTAATATGGTGATAGTCCCCAAGAGGAGCAGGGCGTCCGAGTTTATCGACTATAGTGATTTGAACAAGGCATGCCCAAAGGACAGCTTCCCTCTCCCCGGCATTGACCAACTAGTGGAATCCATTGTCAGGTATCGAGGCGATCACGCTCATGGACGGGTACTCGGGATATAACCGATCCCCACAGCCCCCGAAGATCGCGGGAGCATACATCTTTTTCACGCCAAGAGGACTATGTTGTTACACTAAGAAATGCCCGTTCCACAAAAATATGGGGCTACCCACATACAGGGGCTGGTAGATACATGTTTGAGGATAAAATACACGACACCATCGAAGTATATGTGGACGATATGCTAGTCAAGAGCAAAGTGGCGATACTCACATCGACGACCTTAGAGACATCTTCCAAACCATGAGAAAGTACAAGATGAGGGCGAATCCGTCCAAGTGCACCTTCTCCGGGTCACCTCGAGCAAGTTTCTAGGATACATAATCATAGACAAAGGGATCGAGCGAGATCCAGATAAAATCAAAGTCAGTAGTTGAAATGCCTTCACTGTCCTTGATTAGGACGTGCAACGGGCGAACGGGGAACTTGGCGGCTCTAGGACGATTCATCGTCTCGATCGTCGAGCAGTGCGAGATTTCTTCGGGATTAAGGGAAGGAGAGAAGTTTAAATGGGCCAGGAGTGTGAGGAAGCATTCCGGAAGATCAAGCAACATCTCAGAGCCTACCGGTATTACAAAGACCCGAGCTCAAGACATACTAACACTGTATCTCTGGGCAACCAGTCATGCCATCGGCGCCGTGTTGGTCAAAAATCGAGGGAGCAAGAGGAAAACCGTATATTTCATAAGCAAAACCATGAACCCGGCGAAAAGAACTACACCCGAATCGAACAACTCATACTAGCGTTAGTGTTTTTAACGCATAAAAGCTCCCGACATACTTCAAACTCACAGGTCCGAGTGCTCACCAAATCCTCTATAGAGTCGGTACTCGACAACGCGGCCAGATCGGGCGGATCTCCAAATGGAGTGCACGGATAAAGCAATCGATATCTTTATGTAAATGAGAACACAAAAAGCGAGGCAGTGGCTGATTTTTTTGGCCGACTTCCCTCTTAGTGACGAGGATGAGGTAGAAGACATCCGGAATGGAGGAAAGGACCGAGAGACCCACGATTTACTCGAGACTGCAGCCCGACACGATGGGAGGTCTTTGTAGACGGTCATCCAACAAAGACGGATCAGGTTTAGGACGGTCTTCACGACGCCAAAGGGCAAGAAAATGGTCCACTCTTTTAGGCTTGAGTTCAAAGCAACCAACAATGTCACGAGTCGAAGCAGTAATACATGCCCTACGCTTGATTGTGGAGATGGGCATCCGAGAGGTACGATCGACAAGCGACTCCCGGCTAGTTGTGCGGCAAATTACGGGCAATATGCCATACATGACCCTCTGCTGCAAAGATACTGGAGCTCGCCCAATCCTACATCGGGCAAATACCAAGCATCAAATTCGACACATCTGCGAAAAGACACCGGACTCCGGATGCCCTGGCATATATCGCTTTCTATGTTGACCGACTCAAGCATTGAAGGTATTCGAATCATGAGGATCCTAATGCCCTCGTGACCGAGAACGTGGATATCGGCGCACAAGTCGCGCAACCACTACCGATCAATACCGGCGGATGAGTGAGAAGGCCGATTCATGAATACCCGAAGCGGGAAAGTTGCCCCGAGGAGGCCCGAGATCAACAAGATCAAGAGCAAAGCCGTAGACAACTTAGGATGTTTTATCACCGAAAATCATACCTAGGACCATTGCTAAAATGCCTAAGTAAGGAAGAGGGGCGGATGATCCTTAACAATTCACATGGGGCGGCGCGGAAAACCACGGCTCGGGCGCGGCCTGGCGGCACGAGCTAAAACCATGGGATACTTCTGGCCGTACATGAATGAGGACGCGAGGCATATGGCCACCGTTTGTGATGAGTGCCGAGAAATTCGGGAAGAAGATACATGCGCCGCCGTAACATTAAACTCCGTCATCAGCCCACGGCCCTTTGCTAAATGGGAATCGACATCGTGGGACCACTACACGTCGGATCGGGACAAAGGAAGTATTTAATTGTGGCCCACCGACTATTTCACCAAGTGGGTTGAGCCGCTCCGCAAGGCACATACGGGATAAGGATGTTTTCGGTTCATCTCGGGGAACACATCATATGCGCTTTGGGGTCCTGGCAATCGTCTCGGCAACGGGAAACAATTGCAAGGCAAAACATCGACCTACTATTCAACACGTACAACATCCGAAAGAGCAAGTCCACGCCCTATACCCCAAAGCAACGGACATGCCGAGATCACAAACAAGACCATCGCACAATAACATGAAGAAGAAACTCGACGGAGAATATGGGGAATGGTGTGAAGAACTCTACAATGTCTTGTGGGCATACAGACAACTCGCGGGGAGGCAACGGACCGTCACCCTTCATGCTAACATACGGGACCGAAGCCATCCTACCCACGGAGGCGATGATACCTACCACCAGGACCGGAGCGTGGAGGCGAAACATCTCGCGGACCTTATCTTGGTTAAACTTGACGATTTGGAAGAAACGAGAGAAATGGCCCTACAAAAGATGGAAAATTACCAACGAAGAATCCAACGGGAATACAACAAACGGGTCCGACCAAGAGAATTCCAACCAGGGCAGCTGGTACTAAAGCTCTACCCAGCTATGAGCGTGACAAGAAGGGCGGTAAACTTGCACCACTGTGGGAGGACCCTACACGATAGTTGAGAAAGCTGGAGAAGGGGCATACAAGATACCGAAGCTCTGACGGGAAAACCCGAGCCACGGCCGTGGAACGCGACACGACTAAAGATCTACCATCCGTGAGATCCAGGTAAGATATCTTGTCATTTATCTCCGTGAAAAGCCGCGTGGGGTTGGAAATATGACAAGTGCGTCCGAATGGTCGTTTCGAACCCGGGCGATGGCATTGTGCAAGTGTCGGGGCGACTTACACTAACACGGACTATTGAACTCGGGCGATGGCATTGTGCAAGTGCTTGAGGTAGTTCAGGGGCCCCGGTGGTTGGAAACCGGTGGCCGATTGTCGAGGCATGAGTACTCGACGGTGAGCCGGAACAACATTGCTCTCCTCGCAAGTGGCCGAATCACTTGCCCAAGAAGATTAATCGATAACTTCTTGGGTATCGATCCCATAGAAACTAGGGCAAGACCAACTCCCTTCCACCGATCTCGAAAGACGGTGATGAGATGCCTCAAATCAGACATGGCATCGGGCCCGGATGACCTCCTTGTTGAGTGCGTTCGACGTAAACGGCATTTGTGACTAACTGTCTATCTATGCGGGCATAAGAAAGGACAAAGAACGAGGCTACGACAAGAAAGCCACATACGGGCAACCCAACATAAATAAGAATAATAAAGCGGTAGCGTAACAACATCAGAGTAAGTCTGAAGAAATAAACCTACGACGCAGCCCCATAACAAGTTATGCAAGAAGTTACCAAAGTGTTCAAACGAATTACAACCCGAGGAAAAGGGCAAGACAATGACGTGGCGCTACAAAAGACAGGATCACTCTTTGGAGGAAGTAGAACCCGGATTAGCCTTCTTGGCGCAAAGATCGGCCGCTTCTTATCAAGCACCGCTTCACACCGCCTTGACTCGCAAGACGAGTTCCTCACTAAACTTCGCTTTCGGCAACAAGATCCCGCGCTAGTTGCTCCGACGCCGCTTCAAAGAAGTGGCCACTCGATCAAAGCGGATGAGCCTCCTTCCCCTTCGACGAATATTCTCCTCCTCCAACGAGGCCACTTTTTCCTCGCTTCTACCGCCAAGACAACAAGAACAACAGGCACAACAACAAAGAACAAGATAACAACACGCAAGGCACGACACAAAGCACACCACCTTCTAACAAAGGCAATTATTCTAACCACTCCTCGGACTCGCATGCTACACTCGAGGGCCGACACCTTGGAAGAAAGTTCTAGGTATCGCCGTTCATTAAACTCATTAGTGGGCAATACTTCTTGTGATCACTCCATTCCTCCTCTGTCGAGAGTGGGCAGCCCAAGCCCGACAATTGAGCACGCACCCAATCCAACTCCTCGAAACCTTTCCAAACTCCTTAAGCTTCTCAAGGGCCTCTTGGCTACGCTTCTCGCAGGCGTCCCTCTCCCCCAAGATCCGAAGGCGATCTCGCATGCGAGATCTCGGACTCGAAGTCTTAGCCTGCCACATTGAGCTTCTAAGTTGCTCGGCAATAATGTTTTCTCGGCCGCTATACCCTGGAAGTGAGATAAGTCCGCCCTCAAATTATCTATTTCCTCGGAACATACTCAAACGTCTCGACCGATAAAGTTTGGATTGAAGATCTTCAATATCGGTTTCCGCAGACGGTCAATTTTAGCATCCTTATTGACTATTCTCTGTTGTAAGTTCGAGACATGATCTCGTTCTATGTTAGCTTCCCTCTTGAACAAACGACATCTTGTGGCGCGTCGGCCTCCGTAATAGACGATTCGATTGCTAAGTGGAGTACTAAACTCAAGATATTGGCACTACAAGATCAATCACAACTAGGTGCGAAGAAAGAAAAATGCATACCTTGGGTTTTGGCCAACTCCCTCTCCACCCCCTCGAGACCGTTCACGCTCCTGCTGCAGCAAGTGACGAAGATTCTCCCTCTCGATGGCCTCCCGACGTTGAATGGCAAGCACTCAATAGCGAGCGGTTGACATCCTAAAAACAATACCAACATAGTCAGCCCTAAACTAGTACAAAGACGCAACACCCGAGCAGACTCAACTCACTGGGGAGGTCGAAGGTACTTTTCAAAGCCATACAATGCGACGGCATTGACCTTCTTTAATCGGACAAAGAGGCGAAATCGGGAGAGATGAGCGCCCCAAGCGAGTTACACATAGGGCCAGATAGTGAAGGAGGTGTTCTTCGGGATTAGGAACCATGGTAGGGGAAGTCTTCACGGTTGACCATCGACACTCTCCATATCACTACCAATCAAATCGCCCCCACCACCACCCGATTTCCCGCTTCGACCCAATTCCCTCCTTATCAACGATCGTCCTCGTCGTCAAAAAGATCTTCTTCATCATCACCATCGGACACAACATACACAAGTGCCATCGGCAAGTTACAATCCCTTCACTACGATCGCTTCCCTCGGCACGTCCTTCCTCCTGCACATCCCCCTTAGGTTCTTTACCCCTACCCTTAGGGCTTCCCACCTACAAAGGCATTTAAATCATCGACGATTTAAGAGGCGACCTCCCGGGGAAATGTGACAAAGGTAGTCGATCATCTGGATCCTCACCATCCTTCGCCGAGGTACCAAAGCGGCCTTGTCAACCTTCAACTTCGCGTATCGGCGCCGATCGTCGATCCATGCAAGGCAACAAATAGGGCACGTACATGTACGTTAAATAAAAACAATAAGTATATTTGTTACCTTCCCCCTCGTATCCTCCTCGGCCCGCCAATCCTATCCCTCTTCCGATGAACGAAACCTCGGAAGGAGTACCCCGGGACTTAGTCCGAAAAACACCACCAAAACAAAATACTACCCCGTAAGTCTCCGATCCGATCAACCAAACTAGAGAACGAGAGAAATGCACCGACCCGATCAACGTTGACTACCCGAAAGGATAAAATTCGTAGGAGAGGAGCTTGCCACTCAAAAGAGGGCGGAAATGGCCAGCGAACCCGGTCCCAAGCCGCATCATTGGTATGACGGGCGTGCTTGTTGGAACTCTTTCCCTCGGGATCCTCATCCAAAAGAAGTCTCCTGACTCCCTCGGGAAGGGTCTTATGACGGTGAGGTGTCGGGTAAGAACCCCGCGAGATCGCCATTAGTAGTGGTCCCGCTCCGATAATTGTCGGCGAAGTCGGCAGGAGTATAGTCACCCGCTGAGAAGGATCGAAGGTAGACCAAGCGGTAGAGCGCACTCGCCTCGGCTACGCTTCTCCCACTCTGACAAAGATGCGGAAAGTGTTACCGTTCCACTTTGGGCCAAGGCACGGCACGGACGAATCTTGGAGAGAGCCTCGTACGGAATGGGCGACTAGGATCATATAGGGGAAACGCAGCTCGAGCTCTAGCTGGCCCCCGGTGACTACGGTCGCCACCTCAATGGTGAAATCTCAAAACATCCTCCTTCCTCGAACGCCCTCCGCCTCGACAAGAGCCCGACGTCATACCCGTGAAGACCGAACTCATCTTTCGGCTTGTTGGACATATTGCTTCTGTGCTCCTAGCAATCTTCTTGCCCTACAAGAAACGAAGACGGGTTATCGGAAAGATAGAATCTAGAGCACGATAATCATACTGAGGGGCTCTCTCGACGAACGTAGAATCGCGATACGCCGTCGTCATCGGAAAAACACATAACTCACACACCTTCTTTTCCGTCATTTGAGGAGTTGAAGAGGCCATGCAAACCGATAAGAAATACGACGAAGAAGCGAAACACGATCGGAACCGGAGATTGCGGCGACGGGAGACGGAGAAGACGACGGATAACGGAGAAGGAAGGGAAGAAGTTTGTTGAGGAATTAGCCAGCAACAGCGAAAAAAGGGTGGAGGAAAGATGAAGACGCAGAGAAGATGGAAAAAAGGGGATGAAGTTGCAGAGAAAGAAATAAGAGGGAAACTAGGTTCGAGCTGCCGGATTTATAAACCCTCCCCGTGGTAACCAGAGAAGGTGAACCGGTTGAGTAATCGAAGTGAGTGGGGAACAAGATGCGTGAAAACCGCAGAGGACCGAGGACGTGGAAGATTTAGGCGGTTATTCTTCCACGTGTTGACTACACGAGTGAAAGAAGGGGCATAAATGTAGGTGTAAATAATCCACAGGGACAGGTGGAACGATCCTAAGCCATGACGTACCGAGCAAGCACGCATCTAGAGTCTGGATCGCCTCTCCCGAATCGCGGGCGTGAGGAAAGAGGAGCCGAAAGTCGAAGAAAAAGGGGAAAAGCCGTGATGTATGGACATCGGGCACGGGAGCCATAAATGCGGTTGACAAAGTTGGTGAAGAGATAAGAAGGACTCTTGGTCGGGGAAGGCTCGGCCAGATCCCAAGGGCGACATCGGTTATTCCCATCGGACGGGCGACATCGAACGACGAGTTGGCAGAAGCAAGCATCATTCGGCTCGGCGTAGCGACTCGAACAAATAAGAACAATCGGTCAGGGCATCGACCGATCGCTCGAGAGGAACATCGAGGAAGCTACACCAAGCCTAACACCGTAGTATTTGATGTATCATCACTTGTAACTATAAATAGAGACCATGTAGAGAGAAAGAACTTAAGCAAGAAGTGAGGAAAGAGAGCATACTAAAGCATTGAGAGAGAAAACCGTCTTGTAATCTTGAGTCGAGTAATAAGATCTTCTTTTTACACCGTGGATTTAGGTAATCATGCCGAACCACGTATATCTTGTGTTCTATTACTTCTCTTGTTTGTTTTGCTTCCTTGTGTATATATCTAGTTACCTTTGGATGTAGTGGTAGGATTTTCTACATCTACAGTCGGAGTTTAAAAATTGTGGGTTATGTGAACATGCAAGTGATAATTTGCCAAACCATTGTATTAAGTTGTCTAAGACTACGTGCTAACAAAAATGAATAAAAATTAGCAAGGAAAACAATATTTCTGCTACCCATTTTCACCGAGAAATTTCCATACTTGTCACGCAATAGTATCCCTTTTCAGATTCCTAAAAATAAGCTTCACAGAATTATTTGTGGCTTTTTTTAAGGTAACAATATATATCCATTGCAACTAATTTTGGTTGTCAATCTGGATATAAAAACCAAATACAAAACCCTAACTACATCATTCATTCACCACATTGTCAATGGCGTCCAATACTCGTGCATTTTGCTGTTCAAGAACGACTATGGCTTCTCTTGGTGGAAGAAAAGTTTCGCTAAAGACTCTTCTAAAACAGAAAAGCAAGAAGAAGAAAAGGAAGAAGAAGAAGAAAAAGAAGAAGAAGAAGATGATCGGTATGTGCTGATTCGGAAATATAACACCCACTTGACCATCTCTACATCCCAGGTAAATCTGAATACTGTTTTCTCATTGCTTGATTATATCTTATGTTTTGATTCATTCGGAATTCTAATTTTTTTTTTTTTTTTGGTACAATTTAGGTGAAGTGGAAGGGGTATGGTTCTGATTAGGATTCATGGGAGCCTGCATCGGGGGCTTGAGTATGTTACTATACTAGTCATGTTTGCACACATAGATAATCTTTACATGTCATGTTTTAACATTGTCCTCTTTTGTCATGCTCCTATAGGATGGGTAGCAAGAACTCATTACTCCTGGCCAATCATCAAAGCCTAATCTATCGCTATTCTTGCTGTGGAGCTATTTCTACAGGTCTCTCTGTCCGGGTGCGAAAGTAGGTGATGTGAAAGAGATCTTAAGAGTATACACTGCTTATTATCTCCATCTTTCACAGGTAGTGATTACCTTTACAATACTCTTAGATCTTTATGTGATTATCTTTGAATGAATCTTGAAGAGAAACATTGTGGCAAAGATGCTGGCAAAGGTTCTCTAAACCTAAGATGCGGAAATATTTACAATAGTTCTAATCTATTTTAGGATGAGTAAATGTTTTGGTTACCCAGTGTAGATATGCTTATTCATTTGTTATTATTTTTGTATTTAACTGGACATTTGATAAATCGGCATAATCTGTTTATTTCATACTGAATTTTTAGTATGTCCTTGCAGAGATTATAATGAAGACGCTTGTCAAAGTCTTCGCTACAACCACCCTGAGACCGGAACATATTTGGAAGAACGAGATGCAGAATGGGAGAAACGAATGGAAGCTCAATATGAGCAAGATAACATGCGTCGTAACCAAATTATGGAGTATGTCGATGGTGCAGGCCAGACTTATTTTACGAGATCGGGCAACTCTCAAGACCTTTAGATCACCTCTTGAATTGGGGAGCATCATAACAGACCTTGGGAGCAACTATCTAGACACGGGCCGACGCCTTTCATACCTTTGGAGCAGCCCCAAAGACACTGGGAGCAGCTGGCAGACCAGAGGAACAACTTTTTGGACTGCGGCCGCTTTAGATGCCAGGGAGCAGCCCAACGGACACGGGGCGACTCCTTTTCATACCATTGGAGCAAATCAAAGACACAGGGAGCAGCCCTGTGACCCGAGCTACTCTTTGGACTGCATGGAGCCGCACACATACTCAGAGAGACGTAGATGTCATATGCGGAGTTAGTGGCAATAACCGCAATAGAAATGCTGAAGAACGATAATAAGAACCTACTACCTCCGTCTCTAATTTACACACAAACCTGCCTATCTTTTAGAGACGGAGGGAGTAAATTACAAGACATTTACTTTTCAAAACCTAAATTTCGGACTGATTGGATGTAAAAGCATTTATTTGTTATTTTGAGATAATATCATTACCTACTTTGCCTCTTCATATTCTTGGAATCTAAAAATCTAAATGTGCATTGATACACTATTATGTTTGACGGGCCAGATATCTGCAGGTCTCGGTAGTACAATACAAAATCTGGTGAAATATGCGTTCAACTAAACGAACAAAATTCGCTTGAGGCCTCCGTCTGCATTCACGGACTATATTCATTGTCAAAGCATATAAAGGGAAATGGATTTTACAATATACTCCTGCACAAATGTGAATGGTCTCAATCCTAAAGGTGTGTCAGGGCTGTCAATGGGTACCCGTTACCCGCTACCCGGAACCGGACCCGCCTAATTGGGTCCGGTTCTGGGTCCTAAAGTTGGACCCATTAGCCACTTAAGACCGGCGGGTAATTATCTGAATAGACCCGTTTCCTGAATTTTGTCCAACCGGTCTCTGCCGGCCCAGTACCGCGGGTAATGGGTGCCGTTTATTTAACCTTTTGATCATTTTTTTAGAAAATTATAGGTATTTTTGCTAGTTTTGGCTTTGATTTTTTTTGATTTTTGATTTTTTTCTTACATTTAATCTTTATTTAGTACATTAATAAAGAAATAATAATAAATTTTTATAAAAATAATTTATATTCAAGTTAAAAAGAGAAAGAAATTAAGATTTTAATAGTTTTTTTAATACCCAACGGGGTATCCGGACAGACGGGTATTTGGGACTTTAAACGGGTCCTAGGTTAAGGCCAACACATTATGGAACCTAACCGGAACCGTGAGGACCGGGAACCGATGTTGATATGTCGGAGTCCTGTTGCAGGCCATGTACTACCGGGAGGACCCTAATTCCGTTGGACCAGTTTTGATCACAAATTATGACTCCAATGCACAGCCAACAATTTGCCAAACTATTTTACGAAAATTTAAGGCTTAGTTTGGTATTGCTGCAGCTTTTGTAAAAGCACTTTTCTCACGTGCGTTGTTGTCTTTGTCTTTGTGAGAAAAAAACGATTAGATATTTGGTAAAATATTAATTAAAGTTGAAGTTGATTAAAAAGCAATCAAATTGTGTTTGGTAAAATTTCGATTCAACCATAGTTGTTGTAGCAAATGACAAAAACAGTACATATCTCTAATGGTAGTTTTATTCAATTTTATTGGGTTTAAAAATAATTAATTATTTTACTATATAATATTAATGTTCATACTAATTACCACTATTATTATGATTGTTAAAAAATATTTTACTTAACCACCTGTATATATTGTTGGAATATTTTCAACTGCGCTATCCAAGGGGGGGTCCTGGGGGGCGTAGCCCTCCAGGCTGTGGTCGACATATGATGAAGAGACTCATCGTTTCGTGAAGAGAAACATGTTGGTGAAAAGATGTCTATTCCCAACAGATGCGAAAACCTCTATAAATAGCATCTCCCAAAACTCGTTTAACATATAATCGAAAAAATCTTTTCTGTTTTCTCTCTTTCTAAAGCTTCATTAGAAATTCTGTTTACATGTGTTCTTGATTGGATCAAGGGGTACAAACCTTGAATTCAATTTTTGCTGTAGGGCTTTCATTGTATCCTCAAGGCATTATTTCACATACATTGTAATCGCCAATTTATTGGGAGGGTAGAAATAATTGTCTAAAAGAAATCGTATGAGCCTTGAAAGTTTGGAGTACAACAATTTCTTCCTGTGTTATTTCATCTTCTATTGCAACCTAGTTTTTTCCAACATATATGTATATATATTTCAAACAAAAAGTGAAACAAAAATTAAGTATTATTTAATATTTTATTTATTTTTACTGTTGACAAATGAAATTAGCCCAGTGGTTGGATACACGTTTGGTAACCTAAAGATTATAGGTTCGATACCCACTGCCAACAAGTTTTTCAATTTGTGAATTATTCAAAATAAATAATAATAAATAAATGAAATGAAATAATATATAAAATAGTTTGAAAATTTAAATTTTTTTTTTAAAGAATGCAATATGAGAAATAGTAAAAAATTGATTGTATATAAATTTAAGGGTAACTTTTATCATTTATAAAATAAAGTAGGGATAAAAAAGATAAATCAACCATTAAATTTAGGTGGGGCCCAAATTTTATGCTTTTGTAGCTTTTAAAAGCTCCTCCTCCCAAACTTTTAAAAATTGAGAATTTAAGAAGTGCTTTCGATAAAAAGCACTTTGATTTTTTTTTTACCAAAAACTAATTTCAAAAATTATTGACATATATAGCTTTTGAAAGTGCTTTTGAGAAAATAAAGAACGCGAAATTGGGGGATATAAAAAGGAATTGGGGGATATAAGAAAAGTACAAAAAGTGGATCCAGATATCAATTCGGGGTCACCCCTTATCTAAGTATTTTACGTAATACCTAATCTACCCCTCACTAATCAGGATTTGTGATTAATAATAATTAGCAAAAATCATAAGATTTTTTATAAATGATTAGTGGGTGTTTTTTTTGAATTTGGGTTAGTGAGGTGAGAGTAGAAAAGGAGGGAAAAATTTTTGAGCGAGAAATTTTTTTGGGAAAAATGGAGGATGATTGTGAAGAGAGAATTGCTGCTGCTGAATCTTTAGCTCAACTACAACAAGGAGCATATCTTGAATCTTCAGCTAACGACAACAACTTTCAATTGCAACTCTTTGTTGAGCCAACACCCTTGAATGATGATTTTGACGAGTATGGAGAGTTTCTTGAAGAACCTGCACAAGAAAGTAAACTTGCACAACATAGTAGCATCCCCAACACACGGTAAAGTCGCTTAGGATGTTGAAAAATCGAATTTTTCTTGAAACCCGCCATTTTCTCAACTGAAATACCTAGGTGCCGGCATAGTAGTTGTATGAATCCCATGCCGGTATTAAGGGTACCGGCATGGTATTCATACTACGACAATGCTGGTAGACCGATATCCTCCATTTTGAATATTGATCCGGCATAGAATTCTTCTAAACAACTATGCCGTGACGCATTAACCTTTTTACCTACCAAGGAATATACTACGGAATATTCAACCTGCATGGTTTCATTGATAGGTTACCATGCACGGTCTTCGCATGAAAAACATACAGAAACAAGACCATCCCAAACCTAAAACCGGCATTGAAACTTAATAACCATCAACGTCGAATCCAGTACCTACGTGGTACCATCAATATCGATAATGCCGACCAAACCTTTGTTCAATATCAATAACCAATGCCGGAATTGTGTACCGGATTGGGACATTAGATTACGAGAATGCCAAGACCGTGATTCCTGCGTTGTTTTCTAATGAAACATTTATACTGAATAGGTTTCAAATTTGGTCTTCATTTTGGTTAACTTAGACTATGCCGCAATGGTCGAGCAGCATAGTGTTTTAATTTTATTTGGAACTAATTTTCATTCGATCTTTAGGTGGTGACATATGTTGATCCAACAAATGCAAAGCCGCTTTATCGGGATACGTCGGAATACTATAAAATCCCACCGGTATGTGACCAAAGAATACTTTTCACCTAGTATATTGAACTTTACTAATGGATTTCTAGTAATGAACCTTCTAATGAACGAAATTGTTCTTATGTAGGAATAACAGATCGAAAGGAAGCAATCGCTTGGGCTAAAGAGACGGCTCTTAAGAACATGTGTGTGTTGGTCGAACATCAAGGTTCAAGAGGCGTTTTGAGATGGCTTACGAGAGAAGTGGGAAATACAAGGAGAAGAATAGCCACAAGAGAAAGGATTATGTATATCCAAAGAAGACTAATAGGGTATAGAAGACTCGTACGAGGAAGAATAATTGCCCGTTTAAGCTTGTATTCCGTTTAAATTACATGAACAATTGGGATTGTGAGGTTTTGTGTGGTCATCATAACCACCCTGGATCCGAAAGATTTTGTTGGTCACTCGTTAGTTGCGAAGCTAAAACCTGACGAGTTCGAGGATGTAAAGAGATTGATCAAAGCACTTATCAAACCGAGACAAATTCTTAGAGGCTTCAAGGAAAAGGATGAGACTAACGTGTTTTCTCTACGTACAATTTATGCCGCAAAAGCAACTATTAGAAGGGTGGAATGGGAAGGGAGGAGCGTTATGCAAGAATTTGAGAAGATAGTTTGGGATCACAACTACACGCGTATCATTAAAAGAGGGCCGGACGAGAAGCCCCTTCAAATATTCATTTCGCATCCTTTGATCTCACAATTGGCAAATACATGTTGTGGTGGTCTTTTGATGGATTGCACCTACAAGACAAACAAATACAATATGTCGTTGTTCAACATCGTGGGGCAAACCTCGGACAAGGTAACATTCACATTGGCTTGGTGTTTAATGGAAAACGAGAGGGACTATAATTATCATTGGGCATTACGACAATTGAAATTGTTCTTCCAGGAAAATCAACTTCCGAGGGTCATCGTAACCGATAACGATGACGCATTAATGAAAGCAATATCCGACGCCTTCCCGGACGCATAAAATTTCCTATGTACATATCATATACGTAATAATGTGATAAAACTTTCCATGCCTTGTTTGAACTGCAAAGGCGGATATTAAGAAAGAGAATGATGGTACAACTAGAGGAAGATGTTCGAAAGAACAAACTATCCCCCGGTTAAGAAGAAGAAGAAGATGAAGATGAGGCAAGATAAAGGAGCGAGTGGACAATGAACATGCGAAAAATCATAAAAAGTGGTTGGAATTTCTAAGAGATTGGGAGAAAGTTTATTGGTCTCTTACCGAGGTTTTTTTACGAAAAGAGATTGGAGAAGTTTATTGCCGATTGGAACGAAGTTTATCCGACTGGCGTCTGGTATTGTCGGACTCAATGGTTGGATAAGTTCAAGGAAAAATTTGTGCTTGCATGGACAAACCGGTATAGACACTTTAAGAGTGAAGCAACTAGTGCATCTGAGGCCACTCATGGGAGATTTAAAGATCTCATCCAATCCAGGTCAAGGCAATGTGGTTACTAACACCGAGGCAATGGAGCAATACTTTAAGCAAGATATTAGTAGGATCAAGGAGGCTTTTGAGAAAAGCTCAATAGAAAGGATGACTCAATTTCTTCGTTATGGTAAGTTTCTCCAAGGAATAGAATTCAACGTATCTCATTAGGCAATAAAACATATGATGAGACAAATGGAATATGAGAAAAATTACTTTGAAAAACCTAGGGTGATGTGTGTATTTGTCCCGACATGTCTTCATTGGGGCTTCCGTTTCGTCATATGCTTGTGAAGTATGAAGAAGTGATACCTATTGAGGTTATTGATCCGTTTTGGAAGCAACTATCTTTCGACCCTCCCCCTTCGGGAGATCCCGGGCAATCTCCATGGGATACGAACGAAGCAAAGGAATTCTTCAAGTTTACTCACGTGGCACCTCGGTAAGCCGGCAAGTCTTGTTGAGCCAACTAAGGCTAATTACTCGTCCATGGATCGCACAAAGCGAAGAGCCAAGAAAGGGAGATCCAATAGGTAGACCACAAACTAAAACAAAAAGGAAAAAAACAAAGGGTAGAATTGAAAGAAATGACTCAACATGAAGAAGAACTCGCGGTGAGTAAGAAACGACATCTAACCGCATGTGAGATTTTGGAACAAAGGTTCGTGGAAGCGTAGGTTCCAAAAAAAGAGAGGTAGGCCGAGGAAGGAACCGCTAGGTCAATATCAAACGAAGGACTCCGTATCCACACCACAAGCCAACTACATCGGAGGTTCCAACGAAGAGGGTAGGATGCCAAAGGTATCAACATCAAGTGTCAAAGAACAACAAGGTGAGCATTCCGAATCCATACCCATAGTCGATCTAGTGGGAGTTCCAAGGAAAAGGGGTAGGCCGCCGAAGGTATCATCATCAAGTGACAAAGAAAAAAAAGGTGAGCATTCCGAAGCCATACCCTTAGTCAATCTAGCGGGAGTTACAAGGAAAAGGGGTAGGCCGCCAAAGGTATCATCATCAAGTGTCAAAGAACAACAAGGTGAGCATTCCGAAGCCATACCCTTAGTCGATCTAGCGGAGGTTCCAAGGAAAAGAGGTAGGCCGCCAAAGGTATCATCATCAAGTGACAAAGAACAACAAGGTGACGAGGCAAAGGTGGTGACAAACCAAAGTGATAGCAAAGTTGATGTAGTTTTAGTTCCAAGGTGTTGATGGTGGATTTTCATTTAAGGTTAAAATTGTAAAAACCAGAAAATTATGCGCTAACATCTTGTAAAAGATAAAGCCATTAATAAGTGTTGAATACTTCTCCACTTTACTAATTCACCTAGAATGGAGCATGTGACAACAATCCCATTCGTGAATTAAATACACGAAATTCATCCGAAAGTTGGAGCATGTAGCAACAATCCCATATACCATGTGAATTTATAGCATTATTAATTAATGCGTAAGCATCCTTGTATTTCTGTACTCATTATCGGTGCGGCATGACGGCCGTAGTGTTGCTCTCACCAGAGCAACACGAACCTCCAAGCATTATAATGAAAGCATGTACGAAACCCGTCAGGCAGTGCAACTCTCGGTGTGTTATACTAGCCCGATTGAGCAACTCTCGGTGTGTTATACTAGCCCGATTGAGCATCCCCGGACTGTCCCAGATCGGTCGAAATGATCTCGATCATCCAACTTCACCGGATGATTGGATGGCCTAGATCAATTCCATAACCCCCAAGGTATGGAATATTCGCTATTAACCAACGGACCCCGCATGGTCGGCCTCCCAAAAAGATTGGCATAGCTTTCCAAAACGTCCAAACCATAGCGGTATGGGCGGAAAACCCTAAATTAGGGTTTGCGGCACATTACATGTGTCACAAAGCAGTCTCAACCATCCATCTTCGTAGGTATAGATGGAGGGTGTAGATGTAGATTCAAAAGACCCAGTATGTCAACACAATCACCGTGGGCCCGCCACATACGACCAATCGGTCGGGACCAACCATGGTTGGTCATCCCATTAAAACGCCCGAATGGAGCATGACGCACGGCCGTGAAACCCAAAATTATGGTTTTATGAGCATCACGAGGGTCAAGATTAGATTAAACGAGTCCTAGTCATACCAACATGACCACCGTGGACCCATCTATCCCCTCACTTGGTCGGCCAAGTCATACCATGCCCGGTTATCCCAAATCGTCCGCCCAAACTAGCGTGGTTACACTTCCCAATTGCAAGCTAATCTCGACCGCTCAACTTCGCCGGACGATTTGAGTGGCTTAGATCACGTTTTCATGGGACAAAGGTATAGGCGTGAACACCAGCCTATCATTTACACGCTGAGCCAGATCGGCCAAGACCGGCCAAGATTGGTCGTCTTGAAACATGCGCCTGAAGTTGGCACGATGCGCGGATTTTGTTTGCACTCGCTTTACGCATGGCCATCTCGACCACTCGACTTTTCCCACGAATTGAGTGGTCCGATCACACTTTCGTGAGATAATGGGGTATGGGCGCCTACACCGTCATGCCGTCTACACACATGTATGATCGGCTGGCCAAAATCATATCCCAAGCTTGGATTCGACCCCGCTGAAGAGGGATGCTTGCGCACCTCTTCTAAAACCCTAATTCCATCAACGGTCGCAGATGAGTGTCTCAAAGATCATCTCGTCCGTCCACCTTCACCGGCTTGGTTATACAACCCTCTTCAGGAGTTAATTGGTCAGTAAGGCATCTTGGTGATCACCACCCGTCACTTTACCACACCATGATGCGGTACTGATAGAATACACACGATACTTCACAAGTATTGACCTCCTGAATAACGCAGATTATTCAATTTAGCATTACATGCTACCTTTTTGTGGGTCTCACGACCCACACATTCTAGACATCAATCATGTCACAAACTGGGGGATACATACTGGGGTATTGGTATGGCGGTTTACAGCGTGCAGCGCACAACGCGCCATCACAAGAGTGTGTCATGAAGTCATGGACGGTTAAGTGATGATGGGAGAAGTGGGCAAGCACAGTCGTGTGACACTAACACATTACTCCACTACTCCATCACTCCACTTTCTCCACTTCCCACGAGATACTAAGGTTAGGCTAAAAGACTTGTATAAATAGGTTCTCCATCCTATTTTTAAAAAAAAAAAACAAGTCCAGACAACGAGAGGCAAGTGTTGATATAATCGTATTCAAACACCGAAACGATAGCTTACACCCCTGCAAGCCAATTCGGACTTTCGTCTGATACAAGTCATTCATAGCCAACACCTTCTTCGCTTCCCTCCCTAAGATCAACCCCATCTCCTTCACTTTGTGACCGAAACAAGTGCAGAACGGCCATTCTTGGTTTAGGTAGGACTTGCACCTGATTGATCTCTCGAATCTACAAGCACTCACCGCAAGTGCATTTGTTTAAGGTTTAAACTCATTTCTCATCCACACATCCCAAATTACCAAAACCGGCAGAAATAGTTTTCACCCATAAATACAAGGCAAAGGGGTAGGCCAAGGAAGTACGGACTCCATCACATATCGAAGACATTGCAATTGTAGAGATTGCGAGAGGATGGTTTGGATATATTATTGTTACAAAGGACAATATGAAGATGTATAAGGATCCCCGAGAATAGGTATGACAATTAGAAGTTATCATACCAAGATGCGGTCTTACATAGACCAACTTCCCGAGGTTATTCGCGAGTATATTTTATATACGGATGATGTCGACGGAGATGGAAATTGTGGCTATCATGATGTGACTGAACAATTAGGAATCTTTGACATGGCGGTTAGTAGAGGTATGACACCATGCCAATATGCTATAATGAGGATGGCCGAACAACTTGTGAACAAGAGGAGCTTTTATAAGCAATTGGTTGGTGTAGGCGAGGGGTTTGATGATATGCATGCTCAAATCCGGGGCCCGAGCAACGGATGAACTTTCTTCCTTCCGAATATTGGATGAGAATGCCGCTTTGTGGGCATCTAGTGGCGGATACATTTAGATGTGTTGTTCATTATTTTACCCCACCATAGAAGTAACATTTACCCCAAAGTGGCAAAAATGCGAAGGATCCCTTAAGAAGATAAGAGTTGTTTTGGAGTTCGTGAACGGTAATCATTTCGTTATTCTAAACCTCAAAGAAAATTGTCCATTGCCACCTATCTGTGGGATGATTAAAAACAAGGGTCTAGATCCCAATATCTGGAAGGGATGGATGGCATCGTATGAGGAGAATCACCAATTTTGGGATGCATTGGCCTTATCAAAAAAACCGCTCCAAGAGGAGAAGATGCAACCCATTACGTGTGGAGGCGACGATGAGTAATTTGGATTTATGTTGTTCAGTAGTACGCAATGTTTTGTTTTTTTGGAAGTCTAAATTGTAAACATTAAATCATATTTTGATGCCCATGCCGGCATAGTTGTGTTTTATATTTACGACGCCGGAACTAGTGTACCGGCATAGACTTTCTTTTGAACCCATGCCGGAAATGCAGAAAAAACTTCCAGAGAAATCAGTGACCTTTCCGGCATTGAAATTATCATCATTACTATGCCGGTTTTCTGTCAAAATCATATTTCTCATGGAGATTACAGAAAGCCGGCATAGTATCCAAACACAGTTAGATGCCGGAACTCTGTCATTTAGAGAACCTAAGGCATTGTTATTCTTGTTCTCGAGCATCTTGAATGAAGAAAAACTTAGAAATTTAAGTGATCTGGCACATTCAAACTCTCGTAAAAGAGGTAATTTGACGCAAGTTTATCAACATAATAAATATAATAAAAATACTAGATTGTATACAAGAACAAACTCCAAAGTTATGTGGTTCCAAACCGAAAACAAATCAAACATAAACCAAGTCAAGCAAAGAGTTTAGCAAGACACACAAACAAACACATTGTTCAAGACTTACAAACAAACATAAACCAACATTAGATTGTTCAAACCAAACAAATACTATAGAATAAACACACGATCACTCGGTTCTTGGCTTCTTGTGTACCCTCTTCTTCCTTTCGCCCCACAAGTCTTTTTGCCTTCGGATCTTCAATTTTGTCCATCTTTTGCTCGACGTTCTCCATTTCTTTTCTCGGTCGCACCTCTCCTTTCTTGTTTTTTTCTTAAAGAACTTTGACAAATTTCAATCCCGACGCCGTTAAGGAAATTTTAAACATGTACTTAGTATGTACAATTGTATAACTTCATAGACATAGATTAAAAGAATGGTAATGAACAAGACGTACGTACCAACAACGTAACGAGCTGTACAAGTGCGGGTACAGTTTCCGGAGTTGTGGAGGAGATTGGATATTTCTTTAGTTTTGGGACAACAGAAAGGTGAAAATACTAGATATGTTTTTGAAGTTTTGTAGTCCCAACCAAACGGCTTGTTAGTCGACCATGCAACCCGACCATTCCAGTCCAGAGACTCAACTTCTTCCAAATTGATTTGCGATAACATTCAAGCCTAGAATGTTCTCGAGCATCTTCGAGGATGAAGGTCATCTCCCCAAAAGGGAAGTGCATGGTATCGGTTTTACCATGATACCTTTCGACGAAGCAATTGACATATGAGAATCGGAATCAAAGCTTCACATAATTTTCAACCAAAGCATATAGACCCGAGAATCCTTTACTATTGTTTGGACCTCTTCACATTCCTCGGACAAATTCCAACCATCCGCGGCTTGGTTTCGGCAAACACGCACAACCTTCTTATGATCCTATAATTAGGAGAGACAATACAATTAAGAGATTTTACATAAATACACAACAATACATATGTACAAGATAGAAAATGCTTACATAGGTTTGATAGATAGTACGAGCCCACGAGTGCTTGTATCCAAATAGTGTTTTTGGTTCCGGAGCTTCACCCCAAATTCTACCACGTTCAAGGTCAGGTATCATGTCATTAATATGAGGAAGGTGGGAACCTTTAACTTTCACTTTGACGTTGACCTTCTTGCCATTGCCTTGTGTTGGTTGTTGACTTGGCCCACCAACTTCGCTTTGGCTTGCTGATTTACTTTCCTCTTCATCTTGTTCATCTTGATCATCGTGCTCACGGTTTGCAAGTCGACTACGGTCACCACCACTCTCCCAAATTATCCCTCTTGTACCAGCCCCCAAACGTATCTTACGACCTTCATCTTTCCCTCGAGGAGGCAAAGACTGAGGAGTATCAAGACCGTCCTTCCTTCTTCTCTTAGTGACAACATCTTTAGTTTTTCTTTTGTTAGCTTCTTTGCTTTTGACCTATATCGTAAGCACACGGAAAGCAATGAATATAAGACAACTCACCTTCAGTTTTAGTACCGGCATTGACTACCTTAAAATACACCACGCCACAATGTTCCTAGCACACATTGACTATCGATAACAGTCTTGGGTACCAAATACCGTGCATACAAATGCAACCTAAAATCTATGCCGGTTTTTTGTGACAATTTTCTGTATGTTTTAATTCCACTACCTATGCATGCTCGAATTATTACAAAAGAATGCTTTACAAAAACCGGCATGAAATGAAACTAAAATTCTATGCCGTCTGGTGACAAATTCATAAACTCTCCTGTTGTTGATGGGTGAAAACTACTCCTGCAGAATTTGGTAATTTGAGGTGTGGATGAGGAATGAATCTAAACCTTCAACAAATGCACCGCGCGGTGAGTGCTTGTAGATTCGAGAGATCAATCTGTGCAAGTCCCCTAAACCAAGAAATGGCCGTTCCGGACTTGTTTCGGTCACAAAGTGAAGGAGATGGGGTTGATCTTAGGGAGGGAAGCGAAGAAGGTGTTGAGGTTGTGAAGGTGTTGGCTTGCTTATGACTTGTAACGAAAGATGAGCAAGCTACGATTGATGCAAGCAGGCTCGAGTGTTTGAATACGGTTTTTGTATTAACACTTGGTTTCTGTCGTCTGAACTTGTGTTGTTCTCCGTTATTCCTCTGTTGTTGGAAATAGGGCGGAGACCCTATTTTATACAAGTCATTGAGCCTCATTCACGTTTCTCGTGGGAAGTGGAGGTAGTGGAATGATGGAGTAGTGGAGTTGTGTGTCGGTAACATACGACCAGTCTTGCCCACTTTTCCAGTCCATCTCTAACCGTCCATGACCTCCTAACACGTTCTTGTGATGGCGCGTTGCACGCCGCACGCTTGTAAACCGCCGCACCAATACCCCCGATAAGTATCCCCCGTTGTGACATGATTGATGTCCGGAATGCGGATCGTGGATCCACGGAAGATAGCATGTAATGCTGAATTGAATAACTGCGTTATTCGGAGAAAGTCGATACTTGTGGAGTATCGTGGTATTTTATGCGGTGTGCTTTGCATTTACGGTGTGGTAAAGTGATGGGTAATGACTCCTCACTAACCAAATAACTCGACCGTATTGTATAACCAAGTCGGTGAAGTCGGACGGATGAGATGATGTTTGAGACACTCATCTGCGAACGTTGATGAAATCATGGTTTTTAAAGAGGTGCGCAAGCATCACTCTTCGCCTTGGTCGAAACCAAGCATGGGAAGGATTTTGTAGAGGACCGACCATACATGCGTGTTGACGGCATGATGGTGTACACGTCCATGTCTCACCATCTCATGAATATGCAATCTAGGCCACTCAATTTGACCAAAAGAGGAGTGGTTGAGATCGGTTTGCGGGTAAATCCTTGCCGCAAAGGAGTTGGAAACCGCATGACATCCCAAGTTTGGGCGTGCGTTCCAAGACGACCCATCTTGGTCGGTCTTGGTCGATCATACCAGCGTGTAGGTGGTAGGCTAGTGTTCACACCTATACCGATTACCCCATGAAAACGTGGATCTAAGCCACTCAAATCATCCTAGGTGAAGTTGAGCGGTCGAGATCGGTTTAGGATTTGGGAGATGTAACCGCGTGAGTTTGGTCGGGCGTTTTGGATTAGCCGGGCATGGTATGCCTTGGGTCGACCGCAAGAGGAGGTAGATGGGCCCACGGTGGTCATGCTGGTATGACCGGCCTTGGTTAATCCAATCTGTGACCCTCCATTAAATGCCTTAGGAGAAGATGGACGCGCGTGATGACTTGAAACCCTAATTTTGGCTTTCAAAGCCGCGCGACCATGCTCTTTTGGGCGGACGAATTTGTTGTAACCAACCATGGTTGGCTTTGACCGACATCATGTGTGTGTAGGCTGGTCACATGGTGATTGTGTCGACATGCTCCGGGCCCTTTGAGTCTACATCTACACCCTCCATCTATGCCCTGCGAAGATGGATGGTTGAGACCGTTTCGCGGCACATGTAATATGCCGCAAACCCCTAATTTATGGTTTTCCGTCCATAATGCTTGGTATGGATGGTTTCTTGGCAAGCGAAGGCCAATGGTCGACCATGCGGGTCGTCGGCTGTGTATTCCATACCGCTTGGGGTGATGGAATTGATCCGTGGTCATCCAATCATGCTTGTGGAGTTGGATGACTCACATCGATCATATCCGCAAGCTAAGGCCGTGTATTCCATACCATGCTTAGGGTGATGGAATTGATCCGTGGTCATCCAATCATGCTTGTGGAGTTGGATGATCACGATCGAATCATATCCCGAGACTGATACAATCAAGTCCGGGATGCTCAATCGGGCTAGTATAACACACCGAGAGGGCTCAATCGGGCTAGTATAACACACCGAGAGGGCTCGGGCTAGTATATAACACACCGAGAATCGGCTATCACGGGTATTTCGTACATGGTTTCATTATAGTGCTTGGAGGTTCGTGTTTACTCGTAAGAGTAACACTCGATGCGTCATGCCACACCGATAATGAGTACAGAAATACAAGACCGATATGAAATTCACGGGAAGGGATTGTTGCTACATGCTCCATTCTTGGTGAATTAAGTGAGGAGTATCCAACACTTTATAAATGGCTTTATCTTTTACAAGATGTCGGCGCATGAGTTTTTACGGTTATTTACAAATTTAACCTTAAACGAAAATCCACCATCAACATTAAGTCCCCCGCCTAGCACATAATGGTTACACTATTGTGTGGTAGGCATGAGATGGTGACAGATTAAAGATAAAACTTATGAGGCAAAGTTAGATGTTACCGGGAGGGACGGGTCATCCTGTCCTTGGAGTATGTCACGTTCAAAAGACATATAGGAGAGTGTTTCCCTAGTATGATGTCGGCCTTGCTCGCTTTCGATCGACCTTGCTATGCCTGCTTTGGCCGAGGGCTATTGCGCTGCTTGATCGAATGTGGGCTTGTTGTGTCTCGCTTGATTGAACGTGAGTCTCACCCACATACGCCCGCGATGTGACTTGAAACTTGTACGGTCTTGAAACTTGTACTGTCTTGAAATCAACACCAGACTAAAATTTGCACTGACTAAAATTTGTACTCTACTAAAATTTGTACCGGACTTGAATGGTGTTTGGACCGGCCATTGTGTGCTCCGATGTGAGTTGTGTCTTGCCGTGTGACTACATCTCTCCCGTATTTTCATACAAGCTCTAACTCCTGCCTTTTATTTAATTGTGGAAGAAAAGAATCCCGTTGAGATGTCTTCTGGAGATAATGCTGGCACCAAGTCAGGAAGTGTTGGCAGCTTCAAGGATATGCCGAACATTGATGATGAGTTGTTCACCGCGCCTTTTCAACTATAGGAAAATATCTGTTCCACAAGATAACTCTTCTCCTATCGACTTTTAGGTTTTTCATGCTCCCGCCGGCCTCCTTATGAAGGATGGATGAGACGTATGTTGAGCAATGAGTACATCAAAGATAACTTGACCTGAGCACAGATTATTGATGCAGCTTGGAGTGTTGAAACGTCTCGAGAGGATGTTAAAGTGGTTTCGATGCGGCCAGATTGAGGTGGGTCCTGGAGAGAGTGTTGAAGAGGGATTCGGCTTAACGTGGTCCCGAGAGAGCGTTGCGGCGCTCTTGAATAGACCATTGAAGCCTGGCTGGAGGGAGCGTTGAAGTGGCTTCCTCTTCGATTCGATGACCCTTGCGAATCCATGATTCTTGACCGACCATCTTTCTCATGTTGAAGAAGTCCTTGATCGACGGTGAAGGAACTTCATGCCGAGCCTCGATCCCCAAGCGTGGTTTACATGGTTTGTCCGTAGTGGTTGTTGTCGAGCCGGTATGGAATACCTTGGACGTTGTTTCATCATTGTGGGATTCGTGCACGTGGTACCGGAGTTGGAGTTGATGGACGCGCGAGGATGTTGTATCTTGGTGGTTTTCCTCTTGTCAGCTTCAAGGGAACCGCTTCTGTGAGGAAGGAATGTTGTATCGCCTGTTGGTGAGATATATGCCCCTACAAACATTATGAGGCTCTTCCTAGGCCTGGTTCTTTCTATCAGGGCATATGTTGTTGTAGATGAGCGTTCAATGACTCCAGAGGATGACCAAAAGCGCGGATTCTCCAATATAGCGTGATAGACATGTACTGCAATGTCGATAAAGTGACTCACCCGATCTTGTTCGACCACCTGCCTCGATAGAGTAACTCGCCCGGATCTCTCGATATGACGGTTGGACATCGTTATCTTCTTGAGGCGGCTCCCTTGAGGTATCGGCTCCCGGTGGAAGATTACCGCATAGAGCGGTTATACGTTGAACCTAAGCATTCTTTAAACCAAATGGCGGCATGGTATAATAAAAATTTCCGAGAGGAGTTCGAAAAGATATCTTACTTGCATCATGCTCGTACATCCTTATCTGTTTGAAGCCGCTACATCCATCCATGGAGGAGAACATGCCGTGTCCGCTGGTTGTATCTATTAACATGTCGATGTTAGGCGAGAGGAGGATTGTTTTGGAGCAAGCACTGCTCAAGTCTCTCGAAGTCTATGCAAAAAGACTTGATCTATCCATTTTCCTCATGTATGAACTACAATTGTTTAACCGACTTGGATACGGGTATGACATGTATATGATGGGTGACCAATTTTCATCCGGCATTTCTTCATATCTCCAAGCAAATATGTCCTGGTACTCTTTGAGAAGTTGCACGAGCTTCGTGCGTTTATCCGTACACAAGGTTGAGCCGATGGAGATAGGCCTAGGAGATTCCTCAACGATTTCAATTTCATCGGTTGTAGAGTTGGTGCCATCTTGCCACTGTTTGTGGAGCATCTAGCACTTTCTCTTGTGGTTCGTTCTTTGTTGTAGCATTCCATTAGGTGGAGAGAGATCGGGTAACCGTCTCCTCTCCGCTGATAATGGCAAAGGCTTAGGTATACCGTTTTCCTTTCGGGTCACGACTCGCCATAAAAGTTCGTTCCCTCCTCGTGTGAACGTGGGTTGTGGCTTCACAAAGATGGAGAAGAATGCTTCGTCAAAGAAAGATGCATCGTGGGTACTAGCCCTCAATGATGCAAGTCGGTCTTCTTCCCGAATTGACGCCCACATGGGGAGTGGGATGCAACGAACTTGTCCGATTCTTTCCACTGAGCTTCTCCCGTATGTCTTGGTTTGGTTTCCCTCGAAGTCCGTCATTGTGGTAGGCTTCCGTATTTAACCTTGCCTAGGAGAGCCTTGGATGTCCTAAGAATCTTGAGAGTAATGAAGACGATCCCGTGTAGATAAGGGTCGTCTTGAACTCGAATCCTTGATGCGTGCGGTGACATGTAGGTCACGGTCGTGACCTTCCTCCGGTTGATAGCAAAGAAACGTCTCCGCGCCGATTCTTCGAGAGATGTGAAAGTTTGCATAAACTTTCCACTAGAGAAACCGCTTCCCGATCCACCGGCCTCGTTCATAGTGAAACTATTGACTTGAGGAAGATCGTTGTGAGGATCAGTCCCCAGTGTAGGAGCCTCCATGACAGACCGTGAACCCAGTGAAACTATTGACTCGAGGAAGATCGTTGAGAGGATCGGTCCCAGGTGTAGGAGCCTCCACAGCAGACCGCTCGTATCCGATGTCGCTTCTTTGATCGGGTCCATGTAGGTCCGTGCCATTGAAGTACCTTCTCCCAAGCGTTGAATTCATTCCTTGTTGGCTCCGGGGCCACAAGGGTCATGTGGAAATCGATCGGTTAATGTCTTAAGAAAAGTGAGTACCTCTTTCCGAGTTGCGGCCATATCCGTTTGAGTCTTGACAAGAACTTTCTCGCTTTTCCATCAAGTCTCGCAATAATGGGAGATGGTCCTCCTCTCGCCCCTCCTGGTTCCTCGTCCCGATGAAGGAGTGGAAGTTGTTGCTCTCCGTGACTACCGGAGGTGTTACACTTGATGAGATGCCAGGACTTGCAAATGCTTCCGGCTCAGTGATGGAGGTGTTGTAATATCACCTTTGAGTGATCGAATTGAACGTTCCCATCCTCTCGTACTCACGTGTTACTTGATTGATATCTCCTTCCTCAAGCGTTTCTTCACGGCTTGACAAGGGTCTTGAGACGTAAATCTTCCAGCCAGGATCCGTAAGTCGCAGGCTCCATTTCTTTATCCCAGACGTTGTAGTACTCCGGACAAGTCCTCTCCTCTCGTGGAGTTGCCTCGGTTCTTTGTTGACTGGACCATGTTGTTCATCTTTCCCGAGTCTCCCGGCGGGCTCTTTTTCCTCTCCACCGGTAAAGGTGTGACTCCCGGCTAAGGATTCAGCGTTTCTTGCACCGCTTGAGTAGATGCATGCCGATCATTCTTGTAATTGTGCTGCCATATCATTCAAAAGGCGGAATGTCTCGCCCCGTCTTCTAGCGATACCGGCTTGATTTGCCAAGACATCCTCCAAAGATTCTAGCTAGACTTCCCATGGTATCCGAACCGCTGTGGTTTCCCGATGAGGATGCATCGTGAGCCGAAAACCGAAGAATTGAGAATTCAATTTTTTGCAACCGATAGATCAACCTCCCACCGTGGTCGCCAATTGTTGATGGGTGAAAACTACTCTAGCAGAATTTGGTAATTTGAGGTGTGGATGAGGAATGAATCTAAACCTTCAACAAATGCACTGCGCGTGAGTGCTTGTAGATTCGAGAGATCAATGTTGTGCAAGTCCGGCCTAAACCAAGAAATGGCCGTTCCGGACTTGTTTCCGGTCACAAAGTGAAGGAGATGGGGTTGATCTTAGGGAGGAAGCGAAGAAGGTGTTGAGGTTGTGAAGGTGTTGGCTTGCTTATGACTTGTAAATGAAAGATGAGCAAGCTTACGGTTGATGCAAGCGAGCTCGAGTGTTTGAATACGGTTTTTGTATTAACACTTGGTTTCGTCGTCCGAACTTGTGTTGTTCTCCGTTATTCCTTTTTGTTGGAAATAGGCGGAGACCCTATTTTATACAAGTCATTGAGCCTCATTCACGTTTCTCGTGGGAAGTGGAGGTAGTGGAATGATGGAGTAGTGGAGTTGTGTGTCGGTAACATACGACCGATCTTGCCCACTTTTCCAGTCCATCTCTAACCGTCCATGACCTCCTAACACGTTCTTGTGATGGCGCGTTGCACGCCGCACGCCGTAAACCGCTGACCAATACCCCGTATATCCCCGCCAGTGACATGATTGATGTCCGGAATGCGGATCGTGGATCCACGGAAGATAGCATGTAATCTTTGAATTGAATAACCTGCGTTATTCGTAAAGTCGATACTTGTGGAGTATCGTGTGTATTTTATGCAGTGCACGGGCATTACGGTGTGGTAAAGTGATGGGTAATGACTCCTCACTAACCAAATAACTCTGACTGTGGTTGTATAACCAAGTCGGGTGAAGTCGGACGGATGAGATGATGTTTGAGACACTCATCTCACGGCCGATTGATGAAATCATGGTTTTTAAAGAGGTGCGCAAGCATCACTCTTGACTTGGTCGAAACCAAGCATGGGAAGGATTTTGTAGAGGACCGACCATACATGCGTGTTGATCGGATGATGGTGTACACGTCCATGTCTCACCATCTCATGAAGATGCAATCTAGGCCACTCAATTTGACCGTCAAAGAGGAGTGGTTGAGATCGGTTTGCGGCGAAATCCTTGCCGCAAAGGAGTTGGAAACCGCATGACATCCCAAGTTTGGGCGTGCGTTCCAAGACGACCCATCTTGGTCGGTCTTGGTCGATCATACCGCGTGTAGGTGGTAGGCTAGTGTTCACACCTATACTGATTACCCCATGAAAACGTGATCTAAGCCACTCAAATCATCCTAGTGAAGTTGAGCGGTCGAGATCGGTTTAGGATTTGGGAGATGTAACCGCGTGAGTTTGGTCGGGCGTTTTGGATTAGCCGGCATGGTATGCCTTGGCCGACCGCAAGAGGAGGTAGATGGGCCCACGGTGGTCATGCTGGTATGACCGGCCTTGGTTAATCCAATCTGTGACCCTCCATTCGTGCGGAGAAGATGGACGCGCGTGATGACTTGAAACCCTAATTTTGGCTTTCAAAGCCGCGCGACCATGCTCTTTTAAGCGGACGAATTTGTTGTAACCAACCATGGTTGGCTTTTGACCGATCGGTCATGTGTGTAGGCGGTCACATGGTGATTGTGTCGACATGCTCCGGCCCTTTGAGTCTACATCTACACCCTCCATCTATGCCTGCGAAGATGGATGGTTGAGACCGTTTCGCGGCACATGTAATATGCCGCAAACCCTAATTTAGGGTTTTCCGTCCATAATGCTTGGTATGGATGGTTTCTTGGCAAGCGAAGGCCAATGGTCGACCATGCGGGGTCAGCTGTGTGTATTCCATACCTGCTTGGGGGTGATGGAATTGATCTGTGGTCATCCAATCATGCTTGTGGAGTTGGATGACTGCGATCAGATCATATCTGGCAAGCTAAGGCCGTGGGTATTCCATACCATGCTTAGGGTGATGGAATTGATCTGTGGTCATCCAATCATGCTTGTGGAGTTGGATGATCTGCGATCGTATCATATCCGGAGACTGATACGATCAAGTCCGGATGCTCAATCGGCTAGTATAACACACCGAGGGGCTCAATCGGGCTAGTATAACACACCGAGAGGGCTCGGGCTAGTATAACACACCGAGAATCGGCTATACGGGTATTTCGTACATGGTTTCATTATAGTGCTTGGAGGTTCGTGTTACTCCCGTGAAGAGTAACACTACTCGTCATGCCACACCGATAATGAGTACAGAAATACAAGGCGATATGAAATTCACGGGAAGGGATTGTTGCTACATGCTCCGTTCTTGGTGAATTAAGTGAGGGAGTATCCAACACTTTATAAATGGCTTTATCTTTTACAAGATGTCGGCGCATGAGTTTTCTGGTTATTTACAAATTTAACCTTAAACGAAAATCCACCATCAACACTGTATGTTTAAAGTCCAAGATCAGTGATACACGAATTATTATCGGACACTCGCCGGACTAAAACCTAAGACTCGTATTCATCCTAGATTGAATGCTTCTGGTAGGAAAATCAGTTCCGGTTAATCCTTGGAAACTGATGACTTGTATTCATCCTATTTTGAATGCTTAGGAACATAAAATGGCACTTTGTGTTCATACAAATTTCGGTGTCGGTACTCTGGAAACTCAATGTTTGAGTTAGGGTTTGCGATTCTAACCTAACCCCATTGCTATAAATCGATTTAAACACCTATAAAGTAGTTTAAAATCACTTACCTTCTCACAGAAGCCATATTTCTGAGTAGTTGATCGTCAGGGAACGTTGCTTCTTCGTCTTCTTGCTCTTGAGCAATCTTAGCAATTCCTTGCTCCTGTTTTTGTTGAGCAATCGATGTTGAGTTCGATTGGGCATTTGGTTAATCGACGAAGAAATTTTTGAATCGACGATTAATCGACGAAGAACGGATGAAGAACGATGAAGAAAAAAAAATGGTTTGGTTTTTGATTTTTGATTTTCGGTCTTAAGCGATTTGAGAATGGGGGATAAATGGTTTGGTTTTTGATTTTAAGTTTTAGTAGAAAGGGCATAATAGTCTTTTCACAATGTTTTTTAATTAACCAAAGGGTATTTTAGTATTTTCATACCCAAAAATCACCCCTTAACACACACCATGGGTTGGGAAAAGTAATCAATATCCCCCAATTGCTTTTTATATCCCCCAATTTCGCGTTCAAAATAAAAGCATTACCAAACCCAGCCTAAGTTGTCTAAGACTATGTGCTTATTATCAAAAAAAAAAAAAAAAAAGACTATGTGCTTGAAAAAATACAAAAATTAGCAAGGAAAACAAATTATAAAATTAGCAATTCTATAAGAACGGACACCTAGCTCAGCTGGTCATCCCCGTTCCCCAAAGTTTCGTGCGTTTCAGGAGGTCCCAGGTTCGAGCCCTAATGGCGTAATATTGCAGAAATTAACATGGAAGGTAGAGTTAGTTTGCCCCCCTTGTGACACAATCTCAGCCTCCCATCCGCTTCGACTCCTTTGGCTAGGTTACCCATGAGGCTCATTGCAGACCAGCCTGGCCCGCTTCGCTCCTTTGGCTAGGTTACCCATGAGGCTCATTTGGTAGACTAGCACAACAACCATTCAATTAATATAGTAGTATGTCGTTGAGCTAAGCTTGTTAGGCTTCCAACTAGTTTCATGTAATAATCGTTATCCAATAATATAATAAAATTCTACAACCCTGCTACATGAACCGCTTATAATGACAGATGATTGCCCGCAAGGTGATGTGTCACCGCTGTCGCAGAGAGACTGGAGGATATTCATCACACGTAGTCACTAAATGCATTTTAGATAGCGGAAAAACTCAAGATTTTTTCCATTCGATTATCTTCTCATCTCCAGTAAAACATATTAGGTTGAGTTTTAAGACTTTCAGAATTGAGGCAATATACCCAAGAGGAAGATAATCACGAGTTGAGTTGACTGATTTAGGAGAAATGTTTTTAGCCCTAACTTGTATGATTCTATCCAATTAAAGATCTAACAATATACCGATCAAAAAAAAAAAAATCTAACAATATATCGAGAAATGGGCATATCATCAGCAGAGTAATCTCTTGATGATGAATGTTCAGAGAAATTATGGGAATTAAAGTTTGACGTTCCACTTGTTTCAATATTTATATTTTTCAATTGAAAATTTCATGAACCCTCTTTTACCTTCCAAGCAATTTCATAGGTCGATTCGTATTTATGGTCCAGATGAACCATATTAATCATGTTTTAATTCCACACAAATTTGTTTCGTTGCTGTAGTTCCAAGCTCGACCATGTAATCGAAAACAGAAGAAAAAAGGAACTAACTCCCATTGATCAAAAGAAGAAGAAGAAAGAAGAGGAATGACGTGACAGCTAGGGATGGCAATTTGCCCCACCAAACCCATCCCCGTGAGATCCGCCTTATGGGTTGGGGTTTTACCCGTATAAACGGGGAATCTAAGGCGAGTTTTTAATCCTAAAGTAGTGATGCGGGGATGGGGTGGGGATGGGATTCAAGGTCCCCACCCCATACCCGCCCATACCATAACCTATTATATCCGATCGGGAACTTTGTTGGAAGATAACGAAGTACATCGTGATGAGATGATTAGAAAGGAAGATGGTTAATAATGAGGAACTAAGAAGTAAAAGGGACCATAGTACTTAATTGTGGATCAATTGTTTCATTTATTTTTCGGTTTTAGTTGGCTATTATAAACTTAAAATTTCAAAATCAACCGCTTAGCAGTTAGTATCATGGTTTGAATCATTATAATTATTTTTAAATTATTATTATTTACAAAATTTTAAATATTTATTGTAATGTTATGGGAACCAGGGAAACTTATCCCCACGGGGATTCCCATACCCATCCCCGCCCATTTTTATGGGGAACGGGTAGGATGGGTTTTGGTTTTTCGAACAGGGGGTAGGGATGGGATTCAAGGTCCCGCCCCATACCCGCCCCATCATATCCCTAGTGACAGCATAAATTTCTCCTCTCTCTGCCACTGGGAGCCACGTCAGCATGCGGGCATTCTGCTGTCAAAATAAGCGGTTAACATAGCATTTTCGAAAATTCTATAAGCGAGAATTTTCCATACTTATCTCACAATAGTAACCATTTTCAGATTCCTAGAAATAAGTATCACAGAATTTGTGGCCTTTTTTAAGGCAACAATATATATCTATCGCAACTAAATTTGGTTATCAACCTTCGCCCCGGATATAAAAACCAAGCACAAAACCCTAACTACAACATTCATAAACCAAGTACAAACCCTAACTACAGCATTCATTCACACTATGGCATCCAATCCTCGTCGTGGTGGAAGAAAAGTTTTGCTAAAAACTCTTCTAATACAAAAGAGCAAGAAGAAGAAAAGGAAAAGAAGAAAAGGAAAAAGAAGAAACCTTAAGAGTATACACTGCTTATTATCTCCGTCTTTCACAGGTAGTTGATTTTGTTCTAAGTTATGTACGCTTAGATCTTTATGTCTTCCACAGTTGATGTGTTAGCCGCAGGAATATTTACTTCAGTTCTGGTCTCTTTTAGGATGAATAAATGCTTTGCTTGCCCGAGTTTAGATATGCTTATTCATTTGTTGTTGTTTTGGTATCTAACTGACTTTATATAAATCAGAAACGAATTGACATAATCTGTTTATTTCATACTGAATTTTTAGTATGTCCTTGCAGACGCTTGTCAAAGTCTTCGATATTGATATTTGCAATTTGGGATGTTTTTAGGTCATTCAAAGCGAGTTTGCTCTCATTGAAGCGAAGCGGGTATTTGCTTCCGAATCAAGAAATGACATCCCCTTGGAGTGTATCGTATCCAAGACTACAGTTGTTCATCTAGCATCCTCAAGTGTATGGATTCTTCATTTGTTTTTCTTTGTTTAGTGATATTTATGCATATCTTTTCATTTTGTTGTTTATTTTCATGGAAGGCAAATTTATTTTTTTTTCTGTTTATTTGTTAACCAGGTCAATCTTACAACTCTATGACATGACCTACGACGAGGAGTTTTGTACATTTCAAAACCTACCTTCAAGTAATATGTTGTATCCATTGAGTGTATTGGTACTTCATTTCTTGTTTGTGGAAACTAATATCATTGTTCTTTTGTAGTAGATGAACAAAATGTTGCTTCATCATCATCAACCATTTCTAGGGAAGGTAGTCCAAAAGGTGTACAGGAGGCTAATGTTAATGCCAGAGGACTTTCTTCAGCAATTGATTCAGAGAAATCAGTTATGACTATGCTGGACTTGTATTCTGGTTGTGGAGGGATGTCCAGCATAGTCATAACTGATTTCTCTGAATCAATTGCTGTATACTGGAGTATCCTAACATTAGCCTTTCTATCGAGAGATTGTCCCTAGATGATGATGTCCAAGACAGTGAAGAGATTGGTCGGATTTTGACAGAAGAATTTGTAGTTTTCCATACATTGTGCTATACAGCTAAGGAGTTATGAACGTTTGTTCTGTATTTTTGGTTGTTTTATTTGACCAGCAATTATGAAGACAAAATCCGTGAGTTGGTTAAAATGGCTAATCAGTCCAAGCTTTTCCTCTTCCTGTAAGTTGTCCATGCATATTTTGTGTTAGCATTGGTTTTACAAAATTTCTTGTGCCTAAAATAGTACTCCCTCCGTTACTTTTTAATAGGCTGGTTTGGTTTTTTGAGAAAATTAAGGAAATTTAGAAAACTAATCATCGAAAGTGGTCGCAACACACTTGTCGATAAAAAGTGAATTGAAATGGTCCCTACGACATCATTATCAAAAGAAGTAAAGTGAAATGGCCCCCACTTATGACACTTCATCGTGAAAAGTTAAGAAAAGTGGTCGGGCCTTAAAAACTAAAGTAACATTTCGACTTTTCCCGATTAAAACCAAATTTATTTTGTTGTAACGTTTATTTATAAAAAACCAATTTAAAAAGTAACGGAGGGAGTACAAGTTCTTGAAGCTATTAAAAAGTAACGGAGGGAGTACAAGTTCTTGAAGCTTAATTGGCATTAAAAGGGGGGAGATATTCTCTTCTTGGCATTTAAAGGGGGAGATATTTAGCCAACACATTTCTTTGAAGCTTAATTGTTTTATTTTCTGACTTACGTTTTATCTGCAGGGAGATGTAGATGTCATATATGGAGAACCTTCCTTTAGAGAGTTAGTGGCTATAACCGCAATACAGATACTGAAGAACCGTTGGACGAAACAAGAACCATTGGACGTTGTAGAGTAGTACTACTTTTATGTTCGCATATGAATTCCCTTCACAGTTATTAGAGCAGAGGAATGTTATGTCAGCTTTAAAAATTTTGATACTGTTTCTTGTTGATGGTGTCTGTGGCATTAAAATTAAAATTGTAAGACATTTACTATTCAAAACCTAAAATTCCTGACTGATGGATGTAAAAGCATTTGTTTGAGATAATATCATCGCCTCTATTCTTGGAATCTAAAAATCTAAATGTGCAGTGATAGACTATTTTGTTTGACGGGACGGATGTCTGCAGTTCTTAGTACAAAATCGGTGATATATCATTATGCGTAATAACTAAACGAACAAAATTGAGGCTTCATCTCACGTTTCAGTCACAAATTATGACTCAGTAGGTGAAAATAATCCACAGCTAGGTGGAACCATCCTGGCTAAGGGCGCACTGAGAAAAACAAACACTAGAAGCATTGAATCACCCCATCAGTGCAGGCGCGAGGAAAGAGGAACTGTGGGACAAAGCACGAAAAAGCCGACATAAGGGAGAAAAGCTTTGATGTGACACCCATCGAGTTCGAAGACAATTAATGCCTCCGACAAGGTTGGTGAAGAGATGAGAGAAGCTCGTCCGAAGCAAGACTCGGCCAAGAATCTAAAGGGCGACACCGATCACCTCCACCAAATCGAACGACATCGGGTGACGATACCACTGCGGCTAGATGATTCGGCCAAGAAAAAGGAGAGATCGACCAAAGCACTAGCGAGTCACCCGAGAAGAACATCCAAATCTAGACCGTGCTCAACACTTGTAATATTGATGTATCACTACCTCACTATAAATAGAGATCATGTAGGAAGATAAAAGAGGAGGCAAGAGAGAAAGGTTGAGAGTATTGTCAAGAGAGAAAGGTTGAGAGTATATTGTGGAGAAAGCATTGTTGAGTGAATTAGGATCCTTGTAATCTTGTGTGAAGTAATAAGATCATCCCTTAACCCCGTGGATCGTAGGTAATCATGCCAACCCGTACATCTTGTGTTCTTCTATGTCTTTTGTTGATTGACTTCTTAGCATAGATCTTCCGGATGTAGTAGTAGGATTTTCTACATCTACGATGCGCCGACTAAGGGGACCGTGTAACATCTTCGGATACCTTGAAATCGGTTACCAAAAGAGAAAATCCAAGCTCCTAAGTCACCATGCGTGTTAGTTGAAGCTAAGGGAGAAACTTTTTTGGTTCGAGGGTTGGTGGGGCAAAATTTGTGAAAAGTTTTTGTCCTCGTTTTTAGCCAAACCTCGTTGAGTCTTGAGGTAGGGATTGTTTTGTTTGCTTTGACCGCTTCCTTTTCATTAGAGTCGAGTCGTCGGGGTTAAATCATCAAACTAGGATGTTTGTCTAAGTCGTCTAATCATGTTATAAGAAGATCAATAAGCTCCGAAATAACATTTTTTGATGTTGGTAAAAGTAAAAAATGAAATTCCACCTTCTTGACCTTTTTTTCTTTTCATCTCTAGTGGTTAAAATCCGTGTGCTGCTAGATTTGTTGTTTTAAGTTCACCTTCGTTTTTACTCACTAGAATTCACGAATGGCTCACTGAAACTTAGTTTGAAGGAAAAACTGTGTTTAGTTAACTTCATCCTCTGTATCAAACAAGAGCCGGAGATCTCTTACCTTATGAATAAGGGATTCGGTTGAAGAAGTTTGACTAACTGTGTAAAGATAAGGGTTTTCGTTAAAGCTTTCCCACAAAGGTCGCCTTGTTGCCGATCTAAAGGTAAAAACGTAATGACACCTCAAAAGCTCCCGAATGGATCATCTTCGACGACCAGAGTAGAAACTAAGGTGAAACGTTGCTTCGTTATTTGGATCTTCTAGTTAGCCGAAACAAAGTGTGATAGTGGTCGAGGCAAGACTAACTTGAAATCATCGGTTCGGCCTTTCCTAAACTATGGCTGAAAGGAGTTTTAGTGGGCGCTTCATTATCGAGCACTCATATTGATCCTACGCTAAAAGCCTCACAAAGATCGTGAGACGATCTAGTGACGACCAATTGGTAAAGGTTATCGTATCATCAATTCATAAATCAAGAAAGAAATCTTCCAACTTAGCATACGGATGATTAATGACTTCTCGCACTTGGAATGTTAGGACAAATAATGATTAATACGTAGTGAAAGTATCGAAAGCAACGTGTCGAGACAACTTTTCAAAGATTATCCTTTACTGATCAAAACCACTTGACCGCCGTGATCAACACGCTAGCATAAATGGAAGTGTATCGTGAAACTTTTTCACCTTACACAAGCTAGAATCGCTGTATTCATCCTAACCTTTTCGGCGGTTCGAAGTAAATCCCTGTATACTTTCTCGACGTAGGTACAAACGGGCGGGCGAGCCGAGGAACGAGGTGCAATGCATCGAAGGCAATGGCGAGTACCTCCCGGACGGCCCATCCTAAGGAACCGAGTCACAACATGATCTAGTGTACAAGAAGGACTCCCACTGATTCCCGACACGAAGATCATCGGCCAAATAACCCGAACGAGCCTCGGGCACCAAATCAAAGGCATGACCTCGCATCGACGGGGAGGTCGATTTAGGCCGAGACGATGATCTCCACCAAGGATGCCGAGGATTATCCCGAGCCAAATGGGGCAAGGAATGAGGACGACATGATAGATGGAAGAACCGCACCGGACACCGAGGAAGAAGAGGAAGTGCGGACGATACGGGAGGAACGAGGGCGAGAAAGGCAACCAACGCAGTACCCGCACGATCTAGAGCGAGAAAGTGAGAGACTCGGGCGTACACTTAGCAAAGGGCGACCACAACCGAGACATCCCCCCCAAATACGGCCGTCGTCCCGTAGCTCCAATCGATCCCCCCCGTTATTCCCTCGACAAGGCCTCCCACCGCACCACCCAATGTGACAGAAACCAAGTCAATGGCCACTCTAGCCATGAAAGATGACCCAATGTTACTTGCTATATTGGCAAGCCAAAGAAGGCAAGAAGGACCTTACAGAGAGCTGCAAAGGAGAAACCTGGCTCTAGAACATGAAACTACTCCGCTCAATGTGAACGGCTGGGTCGAGAGGATCATCGAGCCGAGGCGCTCTAGCAACCACACCCCATCAAGAAACACCCCACCCCATCTCCGAGCCGAGAACGCATACCCGACCATAATCGACCAAGAGGAGGGTATGGGCCAGCCGACGATTCTTCGACCGAGGAAGAGGCAACCAATGGGGGTACGGATGCGACAACCAAGCAAAAGATCGAATGTAGGCTGAGCGGATGGTCGAAAAACTAACAGAAATAACGAGGACGATAAGCTACAGAGGGTAATTAGTAGCTCGTAAGACACCATTTACCAAGGAATCGGATCTATTCCGTTCCCGCCAAAGCGTACACATTATTTTCCCCATCTGTGTTTGACGACACCTGTGACGCGGGAGAACACATCAAAATGTAACAAGATGTCCTTGTTACAGCCGGGAAAAATTATGATGTGGTCATGTGCAAATTCTTCCCAAAGAAGCTTGGAGGGCGAGGCAAAGAGCCGGTTCTACACCTTGCCCGATGAATCCGTTGGAAGCTATGGAGTCCTAGTGGAAACCTTCCTTGAGACTTACATGCATAACCGTATTGCTCGGCCCGCAGTAAATAAGCTCTTCACACTTGCACGAAGATTCGAGAACCATTGCGCTCTTAACGGATTGAGTGGAGAAAGTTATGCACTTGACATCGGAAGGTGCTTGGCTGTCGATCACCGATATTCTTTCTAGAATTCATTGGGGAGAATCAGATCCCATTTGGGTAGCAATGTACACCGAGAAACCTAAAACATTAAGAGAAATCCAAAGATGCCAAAGAAAGCACTACATCGCCTTAGGGGAGATTAGAAGCGCACAAGGCGGGAGAATACAAAGCAAGCCGTCAAAGAGAGGCAACCCCACGAGAAAACCCCAAAACGACTTGAGAAAAGGCCCGAGCACACAGCATCATGGGGAAAACAAAAAGAGTTTGGGTCGAGAAAGGAAAGAAGCCTCATTACGAACCTAAATCTTATACTCCACTAAACGCACCATTAGAAGAGATATTCAAAGAAGTCGAGAGGAGGAATGATATCCGATATCCTAAAACTCGGGAATTCGGTTGTGGCTCAAGGAACCACCCAGATTTTGCCATTACCACCGATTCGAGGCCATTCAACTAATGATTGTCCTGGAGGTGAAAGATATCGTCCAAGACCTAATCCGAGATGGATATTTACGGCATTTAAATCAAGACATCGCGACACCGCTCAACCCGAAGCGTTCAAAGACACCAAAATAAGAATCAATCGTGGCACCTGGTTCACTCACAACACCATATCACACCCGGCTGACCCAAGGGTTCGATTTGGGAACCGGCATCGCCGAGGATTCATAAAAGGATTGATCGGAGCAAGGAAATATTCAAAATTGGCTAAAACCTTGCCCATGGAACCATGGATGATGCACTCGATCACCTTCTCGGCGAAAGACGTCCATTAAATGGTCAAGCACATGGGGATCCCTTAGTAGTAACTCTGCCGATCGAGGAACGGGCGTACGCAAGATATTAATGGACAGCGGCAACATTAAATCTGTTCTATGACACTTTCAAGAGGATGGAATTGTCCGATGACATCACCGATCCCGTCGACCTATCGAATCTACGGCTAACGGCACGGTGACAAAGATGCAAAGGGAGAAGTCACCCCAAGAGTCTCAAGGGAGGGATTCCTCGACACACTCACCACCTTTTGCGTGGTCGACGTTGTGTCACCATACGAAGCGATTCTGGCCCGGCCTTGGCTTGCGGGAATCAAGGGAGTCGCCTCGGACTATCATCAAAGATTACGGTTCCCATCGTATCGAGAATAGTGGAGGTGCTAGCGACCCCCTGTGAAGCAAGGCGGTGCGTGCGGACAGACTTCAGCCAGAATGAGGAGAGGCGATCGAGAAAACAAAGAGAAGAACAAGTCTAAGGAAATAAAGGCGGAGAAGAGTTGGAAAAGGTTATGTCATAAGCCATCGCTACTTATGAAGTCGGCGAGAAAGAAATCTTATAAAGAATCACGGGGAGCCGCTTACGCTCGGCGAACAAAGCAAAATTTCTCGGCCTTAGAACCTGCTCGACAAATCAATCTGCACCAAGAAGAGCCAAAAATAGTAAGAATAGGAACTTTGGACAAACGAGCAATCACGGCAGTTTGACAACTCTTTGAAGGAACACATGGATGTATTCGCCTCGGCAAATGCACTATATGGAAGGAATTGACCCTAAGTCCTTTTCACATCACCTGCGGATAAACCCAAAGTTCAAGCCTATCCGACAAAAGATGAGAAGAAT